>PVIU01003752.1:0-138996 GCA_004026605.1 Ondatra zibethicus | reverse complement strand
AAAAAAATCTTTTACCTAAATGGGGATTACAAATTGCTCCTAAAACTTACAAAGGGGAGATTCTGTCAATTACCTAGTTTATCAAATCTGTTTACAAAAAATCAGATCACAAAAGGCACAGATTAGGAGAGACCAATTGCAGATTCTTAATGTCTTTCAAAGATTGTTAGGAGACATTTCCAATCTACAACCAGCTGTTGGGATATCACCTGATCTATTAATTCATTTAAACAAAATCTTAGATGGTGGCAAAGACTTAAATAGTCCATGGAACTTAGCAGCTGAACCTGAGAAAGAATTAACTTTGGTTGAAGAAAAATTACAGAAGGGACATATGGATCGGGTGGATCCAAATCTTAATACATTCTAGTCATATTGCCTTCCAAAATTTCCTCTATAGGAATTTCAATACAGAGGGAAGATATCTTACAATGGATCTAGCTGGGCGGTGGTGGTACGATCTTTTTACCACATAAACCAAGGAAAAAATTAAAAACTTATGTGAAAAGATTTCTAAATTAATTATAAAAAATATTGAGACTTCGTCAATTAGCAGAAATAGACCCAGCAGAGATTATAGTGCCTTTTACTACTGATGAAATTTTAAAATTATGGAAAGACAATAACCCTGACAAAGTGTTTGTGCCATTTTTTTAGGAAAGATTAATAGCAATTATCCCAAAAGTGATAAAATTAACCTTATAAAGAAAGCTAATTGGATCATTTCCTGCATTGTATATGACACAACAATGACTAGAGCCCATACATTCTATACTTATACAAATAAATCAAAAACGCACGCTGCAAATCAGAAGATTTAAGTAAAGTGGAACAAAGCCCTTTTAATTCAGTTCAGTTAATAGAATTATATGCTATTTTCATGGTACTAAGGGATTTTTAAAAACCTCTCAATATAGTTACTGATTCACAGTATGTTAAAAGAGTTCTTTTACATATTAAAAACACTAAATTTATACCAGATGATACAGAATTGATGTCATTATTTGTTCAAGTTGAAGATATAATCAGGAGTAGGAGAACCAGGACTCCTGTTCCATTCCTGGTCCTGAACTTGATAATGAGCCTCATCACAGGGATGAGGACCATGAGGGTCTTGTCACTTTCTGTTATCGCCGCTGCCAGAAGGTCCCTGCCTTCCAGAAGTGTCCTGATACTTTTATGTTGGAGCTCAGTCATGTGCCTTAAGCCCATTTCTTCTGTAGACTTCAAAGTGTTTGCACTGATGAGGTCAGAAAAGGAAGCATATGAAGTGTCCTCAAAAGCCCCGGGACAGCTTTCTCCAGTTTTTGCTTTTTTGCCATTTTCTTCTTTCTTTCTTTCTTTCTTTCTTTCTTTCTTTCTTTCTTTCTTTCTTTCTTTCTTTCTTTCTTTCTTTCTTTCTTTCCTTCCTTCCTTCCTTCCTTCCTTTTCTTTTTTTCATTTTTGTTCTGAATCAGGAGAAGGTGTTGCTGTTCTTCATTGGTTAAAGTTAGGTTTGGGGGTAATTTTATGACTTTCAGGGTTTCTACTTTCTCTTCAGGCACGCCTCCACTTTGTGCTTCTGTTGAACTCACATTCACAGAATGCTTTATGGCTTTCTTAACTTTTCCAACTTTTCCTTCTTCTTTAGGCCCATCTCCATTTTGAGGTTGTGGTGGCTTGTGTCTGATGCTTTCTGAAGCTCCAGGTTTTGCTGCTGCAACTTGACATTCAGCTTCTCAATCTTCTTGCATATGAGTTTCAGCTGTAAAAACGACCTGTTGCCAGGACACGCTAGCATGCCGCACTTAGCAGATGCATGTGTGGAGTGGGAACTCGGAAGTGTCCAAACCCCAAAGTTTTAAGAAAAGAAAAGAAATTGAAATTTGCCATGACACTTGAAAGCTATTTTGTAGTGTACAACAATTATCTTCTTGTATTAATATGTCAAAAGCTTAGAATAAGGTTATTTTTATGTTGATCGTGAGGAAATTAAACTCGATTTAGTTTGACCTACACTATCATATAAAAGTTGTAAGTGATTCATTTTCTTTTCCTAAAGAGTCATGTGCACATTTCCGTGGCCAAAACCCAAGGAAATGGAGCCTACCTGTCTCATTAGCAGTGGAGAGGCAGAGGCACAGAGATCCCCAGTCTAGTTTAGGCCTAAATTCCACAGCAAAACTGTTCCAAAAGGGCAAACAAAACAGAAGAAAAAGCAATGATAAAAAGACATGCAAGTTTTTTCCCCAATAACTAAAATACAGGATCATTTCACTAGCTTTCTATAAACTGATATTTAATCAAGCTTCTAACATTATAGAAAAACAAATATTTGTCTAAAAGTGGTTACAATCATAATACAAAATTTATTCTAACAATATTTTAATAGATATTCATTATACATATTAATCAGTGCAATTTATTAAACTCACAAATGAGCATTACAAACCAGTGTGTTTAGTAGTAAGTCTAATCAGAGAAATTTCAACCATCCTGTTAGTACCATGCTCTGTTCTAATTGGTCTCCCTTGTAATATCCAGCTTTTCACTTTCTTCCATGTTTTAAAATGCTACATTTTTGTTTGTTTGAGTAAAACAACTAATTTCGCATAGTATTGACAAATTTGTATATTTTCACACATTAATAAAAGTTGTATAATTCTCTTTCAGGTCATATATAATTTGAAGCAAGGAAAATTTCAAAATGTCACATTTTCTATTCTCTGTAATATGGTAACACTAGGAAACAAAAAAGAAATTGATAAATTATTTTTGTTTTAAAGTTTGCAGCACATGGCACAGAGGGTTTCATCCAGCCAGGAATCTTCTCAGAGGCTGGAGGGACAGCTCTGTGTTTAAGAGCATGCGGGGCTCTTGCAGAAGATGGAGCCCATTTCCCAGCACCCATGTCAGGCAGCTCGAAACCATCTGTAATTTCAGCTGTTGTAGACCAGAGGTCTTCTCTGGCTCTGTGGCCACCTGTACTACATTGCATATTTCCACACGTAGGCACACATACACATAATTAAAGTCAATATAATTTGTTTTCAATGGAGAAAAGCATTTTTAAAAGCATGGTCTCTGATAAATTTCAGATTTAAAATTTTTAGCTCTGTGATCTGAACAGCTTATTAGATTATATAGATTTTCCACAGGAGATATATAACAAGTCCTTTCTGGGAAGTTCTATCTACTCTGATTTTTCCGAGTTTTTTTTTACACAAGACTAATAATAATGACTAATCAAGAAAGGCTATTTTGTAAATATCACTGGCCACCACTGTCCTAGAATGTGTCTGTTTGGGAAATCACTTATGCACTTATCGTCAGTCAATCAGCACAGCATAGCCATATGCAGAACAACTCACCATGATTTAGAAGCCTACTGCGTCATGGGTTTCACTGCTGTCATTTAATGTAGTAAATCGGGAGCTGGAATTTTTCCTTCATTCCCTGTGTGTGAGAAGACTGGCAAGCGAGGTCATTCATATCTGAGGACACCATGGCATCTCTGAGAGTCTTATTCATGTCTAGTTTTAGTTTGAGCAAATTAACTTTTAAACAGGAATTTAAAGTTCAGTGGATTTGGCTACCAGATTAAAGTAAATATCAAGGGTGTCTTCCTGGCCATCAAATAAAGCACTCCTTCTCATCCCTCTATCATGAAAATATTTGACTTCAGTGAATTTTGTTCCCACTCATCAGAGGCCAAATATCATCTTAGAAAATTCTTCTCCTTCTTTTAAAACCAATTCCGCTCAGTTCTTTAGAATGTTGGTGTGACCAGAGGTGGGATGGCTTAAGGGGATTGCTTTTCCTTGTAAAAACACAAGATTCTTAAACATAAAAGGGAGAAAAAAATGTTGTTCAGTATTTTGCACTGTCAAGCACGTGCTTGAATGACCTTTGACCAAAACAAAACTTTAAAATTGGCATAGGCAGAAGAAAAAATATTTTTGAAAAGAGAATGTCAACCATCAAATAAACCATTATATATATATATATATATATATATATATATATATATATATATATATATAAACTGTTTTACTGCCTCATGGATGTTTTGTACTCGTGTCTTCTTTATATGTCTATAGAGAGCTAGAAAGAAGACATATCTGATAGTAACATATTAATAAAGCATTACTTCTTTATTTGAGAAGTAAAGAGTAGTATGATTATTTTCAGCATTTTCACAGCAGAATTTCCAGAAGCCAGTATTGTTTAAATAATTCTGCTTATTGAAAAGTTTGTACCATACAACTATGCAAAGCTATGTGTATGTTGATGCATGTGTACACACTTATGTGCACATATCTATAATGTAGAACAAAGTGTTCCAATAAGTGCTTTAGAGTAGAGATACAATTCTTTGTATTCCACTGTTTGCTTGTTTCATTGTCTCCCCTTTACCCTTCTGCTCCTTCTCATTCAGAAAAAGAAGACTTGACAAAAAGTGCTTGAGAGCTAGGAGTCTCAGCAGTACTCTGTCAGCAGTATTCACTCATCCGGTCATTTTAATACTGCTTTCCAGTTGCTGCAGTACTGACAGGTACAGCGAATGAAATGCACTGTTCCCAGGAAGGAAGGAGCAGCCAGTCTGCTGCTGTGTGTGGAAGCTGCCTAGCACTCCGTGTACTACAATGCTACCTTACACCTGGCTGTGTTCTGCTTTATGAGGGGGGTCTTTATGCAGACTATGCCTTCTTCACATGTAGCAATTAGTTTCCAAATGCTAGTGCTTCCCTGAAAGGTCTGGTCTATTAGTATAACTTGCACATTCCAAATTGGCAAATATAGATCTTTCTGTTTTTAACTACGATAGTCCCTGAGCTTGGTGAAAGTGTCATGTATACATGAGTAATTCAATGAATATGTGTTGAATTCATATTAATGCATGAAGAAAATAATCAGTGAATTACATGCTGCATTTTATGCTATTCACCTCTGTCATATATGCATTAGTCCCAATGGGAATTTTGTCTTTGAACCTATTTAGAACTGTTGCTTTGTAATTAGAACACTACATGTTCCTGGACAATCTCAGAGTACTGATATGGTTTCTAGTCTAGATTTAATTTCTATAATTCAATTGTACCTGTTATAAATGAGCCTCATCTTACTAACTGTTCTATGATTCAATTGTTCAGTTCTCCAGTGATAGACAACCTTTGCCAATTCTATTTGGATGATCCACTGAGGAAATTTACTATTGAAAGCTCTTCTAATAGAAAAAAATTACTTCAGATTAATGAATACCATGGGCATAGTGCAAGTGTGTGTGTGTTCATTTCTTTATGTATTTTTTTTTGATCTTTCAAATTGTAATTCATCTAGTGAGGTAAAAACATTTCATTGTAGCATGGAAAATGTCTGCTTGGATACACTGGTGAGTTATTTTTCTCTAAGTTCCTATAACGAAGAACAAAGATCTGATTATATAATCAGTATGTTATGATTTCCATACGGCTTGAGTGTCTCCCCAAGGATTTTATACTGAAATACAGCCCCTATTAAATGTGACTATGATATTTAGAGGTGGAGCCAAAGGAGATAATTGGGACAGAACCCTCATGATTGGACATGAGTGGATTTTTTAAGTAAAAGGGGAAGGAGAGCACACACCACACACACACACACACACACACACACACACACACACACACACACACACTTGTACACGTGAATCCAGTCTTTCATCATTTGAGGAACCATGTTAGGACGCTGGCGTCAGGAAGACTATCACCATATCAACACACTTTAACATCCAGAAGTAATAAATTAAAAAAAAACTTTTTTACAGCAACTCAACTTCAGGTAGTTAGTTATGCTATCCAAAATAACGATACAAATTTCTTTAAACCCTAATTTCAAAACTAGCCTCTGGAACCCTAACTTTTGTTTATATTTTGTTAGATAATTTTCACTGACATTCTGTGTGAGTTACACAAAATAAGTGCATGACTCAAAAAAAAAAATCCTTCTTTGGGGACCACCAAGCTAGCACTTGCTTACAGTTCCATAGAAGTAAATAATCCTGTGTTAAGATCTGCAGTTTCTTCTGAAGCTCACTGCACTCATGTGTTTCTGGTTTATGTAACCACCCATGTCATTAGAAATAGTCAAAGATGAGGTTAAAATACCCAGAAGTGATGAGAATTCTAGTCATAATAGAATCATGATATTTTTAGGCACTTGTCAAAATTCAACTGGCAAATGCAGAATTTTAACATGGCAAACCTCACTGAATAGTACCATGGCTATCATAGCAAATCAGGCTCCTAGGAAAATGTTTACATTAGCTTTTCATTGCTATCAAATTTTGTATTGCTATCTAAAATTCTGCATTAAACTTGGAAATATATTCTGTTTTACATTTCACAGTAGATTTGTCTACATAAATGGAAACCCTAGGAAAATATAACAGTGAACACATTTATTTGATTTTTTTTTCTCCTGTGGTTTAGCCTAGTAAGAAAAACCATCAAATAGTCACACATAAAATTAGGGCTGAAAACATGCCCCTTTTTCCTACAGGAAAAACATTTCTATCTTTACTAAAGTATCAGTTAATAATCTTAACAGTAAGAGATTTCAGATTCGTTTTTCTTGTTTAGCTTGTGGTGTTTCTGTGAAAACTAGACATGCCTTTAATTGTGAAATGATTAGTGAAAGTGAACAGAGTAATCCTTTCATATTTTCATGTAATTATTTAAGAAACCATTTTCATGTTTTACTTTGAGATTCATTTCTTTATTTCTAATTTATATCTTAATTGAGAATCTGAAAACAGAAAACATAGGAATCATATCAAATTTTACATCTTGACAAAATTAATAATATAAAATAGTTTTCATATATTTTATTTTTAAAAATTATAGGCATTATATTCTGATTATGCTTTACACCTCAGTCAGTTCCTTCCAAATCCTCCACACTTCTCTGGCCACCCAAATCCACACCTTATCTTTCTCTTTTAAAGTACAAGAAGTTCATAGATTCAGTGGATCTTGGGGTGGATAATAGTGCATGAAGAAAGCATTCAGTGATTACATGCTGCATTTCATACATACACCTGTGCCAATGTATGCATTAGTACCTATAGGCATTTTGTCTTTGAACTTGTTTAGAGTTGTTGCTTTGTTCTCGTTCTGGGCCTGGCTGGTAGTTAGGTTGGTCATCCCACCAACTTTCCCTCTTCCTCACTGTCTGATAGAGCTCTCCAGCATTGCCCAGGCTAGCTCACCCAATGCAACCTACCGCAAAGAACGGGGCCAGTTCTCCTGCTCTCAGGCCCTAGGGGCCAGCTCACCCACACTCTTACTACTGTTCTTGTAGGCCAGGTGCAGGGCCATCTCTGCAGATTGCTGTAGGGGGCATAAAAAGTGGGAGGGCGGGGTCAGTTCTTCTGCTCTTAGGCCCTCAGGGATGGCTTACCTGCAACTCCAAAAACCAGGTCAGCTCTACTGCGCTTGACCAGACTGGGTGCAGGGCCCGCTCTTCTGTGCTCTGCAGCTGATGTTAGGCAGAACTGGTTCCATCACTTTTGTGACTGGTGGGGGTGGAGACAGCACTCATTTGCCACAAGCAGCATGAAACAGAGTGGTGAGGGCATCTTTCTCTCTGGGTAGGGGCAGGGTCAGCTCTGTTGTTCTAATACCCTCAGTGAAGGCACTATGGATCCAGAGCAGGATCTACATGGATCCAAAGCAGCAGGATCTACATGACATGTGACATCAACAGGATATCCAAGAGGAGCCCCAGTGAGTCCCCATTATTGGTGGTGGTGGTGTAGCAGATACCAGAGGCCTCCAGCCAGACCAGTGACAATGACAATGGCAATGAAGACTTGCACATAAAGACGAAGGGATTAAAGGGTAAACTGTGTGTCTTAGAAGGCCACACTATGCTTCCAGGACAAGATTCTTTAGTTGTTGCTGTTGTTTGTTTTTATTTTTAATTTGTTTCTTTGTTTGGTTTGAGTTCCGGCTTTTCCCTTAAATTTAATTTTGTTCAGGAGCAGGGCGTAGGGATGTTGCAAGGGCAGAGGCAGGACCCAGAGGAGAGGGAGATAAGTGGGATAGTAATGCATGATATGAAATCCACAATAAATCAATAAAAGTAAAATAAAATAACAAACAAACAAAACACCAGCAATTGAAACAAAACAAAATAAGAAACATGTACACACACATAGCCAGAAAAACATAAAATTGGTAATCAAAATATACAAGCAAAAGACAAGACATGAGACGAAAAGGCTAGAAAAATCCTATTGAATTTGTTTCGTGTGGGCCATGTATTTCTGGCCATGAGACCTACACTAAAGTGTGCTTAAGATACCCAATGAGATTCCATTGGAGAAGACTACCTTTTCCCATTGCAAATGGGTACCAATTGTAGCTATCTTCTTAGTTAGGATGGAAGCCAGTGTCTGCTTGCCTTTCTCAGCACTGGAACTCCACTTGGTTTGAGGCCATGCAGTCTCTGCATCTGCTACAACCTCTGTAAGTTCCTATCTTTACCATTTCTGTTGTGCCTATAAGACACTTTCTTCATCAGAGTCATCCATCCTCTCTGGCTCTTCTCATCATTCTGCCCCCTCTTCCTTACAAGTCCCTTAGTCCTCAGGGGAGGATTTAAGGAAAACAGCACATATATGACTGAATTCTCCAGTATCTCTCTCAGTCAATAACAATGCTCAGTTGCGGATCTCAGTGTTAGGTCCTATCTACTTCAGGAAGAAGCTCATGAGGATTGAGTGAGACAGTGCTCTATGGGCACAATTATATTATATTATAATTATATTAGGAACTATTTTATATTTTTTTGCTATGTTCCTTTAGCAGAACAATAGTATTTAAGCCCAAATCCAGTCTCAGGTTCTTTGTTTTTCTAGTTAAGTGATTATCTCCTCATTTATTTATTTTCATTTGCAAGTCATTCATAGAAACACTATACAGAGTCCTAACTCCCTGCATTGCAATATTTCTGATTCATTTTACTTATTGATTTTTATTGAGCTCTGTGTGAGATATAGGTTCCATTAACCCAATCAGAGAGAATGGTTTGTGATATTACACACACACACACACACACACACACACACACACACACACATTTGAGGCTTTGGAGAATTTGTATCAGATGAGGTTATCAAGATAGAACCATCATTATTGAGTATTTGTAGATGCTGAAGAAGAAAGAGGGGGAATTGGAGAGTCAAAGAGAGAGAGAGGAAGCAGAGAATTCACAAACATGTGAATGTATGTGTTACTGCTCAACCTTTATAGAATTCTAACAGTAAGAAAGTTTAAAAAAATGTGTATATTGACCCTTTGACAAATGAGCTAATGTTAAGATACTTGCTGAACTCGGCATATAAGTTGCAGAAGGCAACCTAGAGTATCGACATGATCTGCTTTGGTCCTTCACTTCATTGTGCTGCTTCGGCAGATTTGGATTAAAATTCATCTGTAGGTTTTATACAATAGATTGTATAAAATGATACTCAGGGAAATCTTTACCCTTTCTCCTTCACTCTACAAGTGAAGATAGGACGCGCCATAACACTGTTCTTTGTTTGTTTGTTTTTGTTTTTTCTTTTTCAAGACAGGGTTTCTCTGTGGCTTTGGAGCCTGTCCCGGAACTAGCTCTTGTAGACCAAGATTGGTCTTGACCTCACAGATATCTTCCTTGCCTCAATTTCCCAAGTGCTGGGATTAAAGGTGTGCGTCACCACCGCCTAACTCTCACTCTTCCTACAGCTACATTTCATTTCTTATTACAAATGTAGAAATTATTGAGCAAATTTCCCTCTTATTTAAAATACGAAAGACAATAGAATACATTCTCTCTTGTGCCTTTTTGAAAAAAATGCCTTTTTGAAAAAATTCTATATTACAGAATCAATTGTCTCATATCTCTAAGACAAAACTAGATTTTTTTCCTTAGAATTTTAGTTCTTTTTTTTTTCCCCTAGAATGACTCAAGTAAATGCCTAGTTAAGGTAAGGAAGATGCAGAAGATAATGTGTTCACCATTGATCGCAGATATCACTTTCAAGGCTGCTTATCTATGAATTCTGCATACAACTAACCCCAAGTCTCTGTTTCCTTTCTTTCCTTTTTCTTTTTCTTTTTTTAACACAGGTTAATGGGTACCTGCTGGGACAGAAGCCCAGTAAAATTACTACTTTCCCCCTGAGGACAAATGTTAAAGGAGGCTTGGTGGATCTCTGAAGACAGTCTCCAGACCTGTGCAGAACACTGATTAATGGCAATCAAGTTGCTGGCCCTTCAGAGGACAATGAGCAAAGAAGGAAGTGTACATTGAGCTTCAGGTGATGGATGCTAACTATGGTTCATATTCTAAGCCCTTGCCACTACCTCAAGTGCATTGCAACTGGCATTCTTCTAATATGCTTTCCTTTTTATACAGTATCATTTTCAGTCATTCATACTGCCTATAACATCAATGATTTTAATGAGCAAAAATTTTCTTTGCATAAAATTCATAGAGAAAACAGTGTTTAAATATAAATAAATAGGAGCTAACTGTAGTGTTTCTGTTATTATGACACAGTTTTAAAGTGTCCTTAAATGCAAAATGCACTTGCTAAAAAACTAAAAACAGAGTTTACTGTTTTCTCACTTTTCAATGACATAGGTTTATGCTATACGCTGATTTGAAAAGAGCGATGAATGAATCATATAAACCTAGAGATTTCTATTTACCTCTAGTCAGCATACATCATGTTATGTGTTCAGATTTCATGGAGAAAATGCTACGCATTATGTAGATATCTATGATTTTCAATTACTGTCCCTCTACTAACTCAAGCAATATTAATACCACAAAGTCAAGCATGGTATCAATATTTGAAAATAAAATTATTTCTGGTTTTGAATCTCGTCCTACAATGCAGCTGAAATGTTTGAGGTTTGCTGTTTCTAATACTTCCTACTGGTCTCTCAGGGCACTGGTCTCAGTGATGATGCTGTGTTTATCTTCCGCTGTCTTCGTAGACTCGAGTAGTATAGAATTGCTGCATAGTGTTGTTCTCTCACAATAGAAATTACCAGTCTTTCCTCTTCTGTATTTTATTTTCAAAGACGGAAGTAGGACAATATTTTGGGAATTATTTCAAGTTCTACTCATTTACATCTTTGCATTCCTTGTAGTCTCTGCTTCCTTGGCTCATTTTATATAGCAGAGTCAAGTGAGTTGTCCTTAGAAGCTCTTATCTTATGCCTTACAGTGTCAATCATTTGATCACATATACAAACACACACACACACACACACACACACCCTCAGAGAGAGAGAGAGAGAGAGAGAGAGAGAGAGAATTTAGCAGCATCACATCAACTCCTAAATTTAAACAATTCTTTAGATTGACACCCAGTGTCCTCCCCACTTGGTTCCTATCTTATCTCGCAAGGCGTAACTGGGTTACTCCCTCAACAAATCTCTGGCTCTACCTATCCAGTTAGCCTTCTGAACTCTCATCTTGCCAGCCATAGTCTTGATTCTTGCCTAGTGCTTTACTATTTCTTGTTTTTGGACAATTTTCAACTCTCCCTTTTAACTGTTTAGTTTGATTTATGTTGTAATGTCCATTTCAAGGTCTAAGATAATTATAATGCAACTACATATGAAAATTCTAGTTTCAGTGCGTTTGGTTCAAACTCATATTTTAATCAGAAAAAAATATAAGTTCAGATGCTTTGAAAAAATATCTCAGAGTTACGTGCAGACTGATAGGAATTCCAATTTCTAAAATAGAACAGAAAGAAGATAATATAGTGATGGTCACAGTGGGCTTTATGAAGTGTTGAGATAAAAAGTGTTGAGATAAAAAGGGAGCAGAAGAATAAATTCTTGAGAAAATTTATAAATACACTCACTAGTAAAAACAGTATCTGCTAAGCCATCTTATTTCATGTCTATCATGCAAACAATCTTGTTTATTTTGAAGGATAGCTTACATCAAGGGTGAAAGAACTTCCTGAGAGCCGAGTAATGTAAATGTGCTAAGTGCCTACTAGTTAGTTGCTTTTGTTTCCTTCAGAATCCAACATGGTGAGCAGGGCTGCTTCTCTGGAAAGCATAGGTTCACACAAGGGGCCTGAATGCTAAGAGTTTACCTGGGGGTGATTCTGAGGAAGAGGAGAGGGGAAATAGAAAGGCTCATTCAAACAAGATGTGCTAACATGTCAGCCCGTGTATTACCGAGGCTGAGCACCACTAAGGATTTCCACTTGAGGGTAAAAGAGGGGATCATTTATCTATTCGTTTCTGAATTCTGTGGATCAAAGACTTTTTCCAGTTTTGTCCATGTTGAAGAAATTGGACCCTCATAGTCTTTTTGTCAAAAAAGTTCAAGGAAGGAAAGAAACGTGCAGACTACGAGAAACAATAGTTTGAGTTAAGTGATGGTGAGAAGATAGAAGACAGTACATGGGAAGCGCCAGGAGAGTACCGAGATTTCATTGGTTCATTCATTGTTCTGACTCATAATTTGTTAATGAAATTCAGACACAGACGGTTCTGTAAAGCAGTGCTTTGCTCACTGTCCTTCTTAAATCAACACTATTAGAGACAATTGCTACATAGCATCATCCACATCCTGCATTCCACACTGTTTTTGGGTAAAGGCCTCCAATTGTCCTTTAGTGAACTAAACCGCCATCATACATTTCCAGATGTGAAGAATTCAAACCCTTCCTGATTAGACACATTTCACAATATGCATGAAGGAATATTGGACCCTGCAACTCTTCTGAAACCAACAAGAGAGGCCAGTAGGGGTCTAAACTGTAGCTTGCAGGGGAACTGTTTTACACTACAGGAAAACTCCTCAACTGAGGTCAGCACTGGCAGCAGAGGCTGTAAACAGACAGTCAGTCCTGACATTCTCTTTTGTGTGGTTGCACTTCTCCAAGTTGAAAGGTCTTCTCACTTCTTTGCTCACCCTTCCACCAGCCCCATACCAGTTTTAATACTTTTATAATTGATCTTCGAATGTTTGCCTCATCTAACCATTGCATATGTTCATTGTGCTACATGGGAGACAGATTAAAAATTCTTGGGAGACTGGATTTCATGGTATGATTCACATGTTTATTGGCAACCAGTTTGAGCATATTTTCCCATTTTTCTCCAATGCTGTGATTCTGAGTGACGTCATTTGCTTGGGCAAATGCTCCTTTTGCCCTGATGTTTTCAGACCCCCCTTGGAATTCTTGGTATTATTCCTAGCTCTAACTGCCCTACACAATCTCTCTCAATTGAGAATGTTTAGAATGAACTAATTACAATCATTCACGTCTTGACTCCCCGGGTGCTGTTGATGAAGTTTACAGAGCCCAGTTTGTTTACAAGTTCAGATGGTAATCACAAGAATGCTACGGAGGCTTTGTTTAACTTTAGCTGTCTAAGGAACATCTTAGTTCCCTTATCTTCAGTTTCTCGTTTACTGGAGGCAAAGCCAGTGGATCTTGTAATCAAGTTGATTTGTGTGGAAGCCTTAGAATTGCCACCCATCTCTAAAAATTTTTTTTAAACTTGTTTTTCTAACCAGGTATGGGAATAGGTGAAATACGTAAGACTACTTGATTGACGACGTGAAGACTAAAACCTATACAAGTAAAATGGGTGTCAAAGGATCTAAAGTTTTGGAAACAAAGCTGACATTTTGCAATCACTCTTATTAACAAAATAAAACCACATCTCTAATTTGAAAGTTTGCAAAGTATATCAAGTTTTTGGCTTTGAGGAAGTAAATTCAAATGCACAAAATTTGGGTAAACCAATACTCCATAATTACTTTAATCTATGCTATTTTTTATTTGTTCCATTTTCTCATTAACAAATGATAAATTTTATAACTCTCTCCAAGATCTTCCTATCCTTGAGTCAGGCTGCATAAGTAGTGAGGCTTAAATTTAGACATTTGGCAAAGCCATGGATAATTCAGAGTTTAACTAGCATCTATGAGCACAGACACAGGATGCATACTGGCTAATATATAGACAGAATACAATGATCTGAGTGAAGAGTCAGGTGAATGAGAAAACAAAGACAAATGTACAGCAGCCTATTAAACATTTACTTTGTGAAATCAGAAGTTAGTCATTGATTTTACCGCTATATTTTAAGTTTTTATATGGAAATTGTTATCTCAATATAATTTTGCCATATTTTGGATATCTGTTTTACAAAAACATTCAAATAATAATATTGTTTTACTCATTTATAGACTGACAGTTTGTCTATACTCAAATAAAATTTATAGTTCTTAATTAAAATTAGCAAGCTTCATCCCTTTTGAGTTGAAATTTCCTTGATTGTGTAATGGAAAATTGAATAGGGATAATCTCTCACTCGTTCATTCAGCAGGATGTTGGAAATAATGAACACTAAAAGCCTACCTACTTTTGTTTGTGCATTGATAGTGTGACACGTGAACCCAAGTCTCAGCTAAGAAAACTAGGCTGTGACAGATAATGCCCTCCCTGGGATCAGGATCAAACCTGGTCTCTACTCTGAATCGTTATCAAAGCCAAAGTACCTATAGGCTCACAAATGTAAAATGGTGAACATCCTGGAATGAATACTGTAAAATATCATGAAATTAATAAATAAAAACACAAGTAATGAAATTATATGACATATTGCTTTCATTTTCTTTCTACAGATCTTATTTCTCACTATAAAAGATAGAATAAAAATGAATTAATGGGTTTACACAAAGCTATAAGATAGACTCTATGAATTTCAGAGACCCAAAGATATTTCCTAACAGATGTTTAACAAGTATACACTTTGAGTAGGAATATTATATTGTACAACATTTTATTGGGAATGTTTAAAGGCACTTAAGGAAAAATATAACATCTATTTAAATCACTGTGTATACAGGAAAATGACAGAAACTTAGGGATAGAAAATGTATTAGTGGAATAACATGGAAAATCAAGGATCAACAGAGAGAGAAAAGGGTAAAATAAAAATACATCATTAGAAAGTAGAAAACAATGTTTCCATGATTCAATTTTCTCCATTCAGTTCTAAGAACTGGAAAATATTTGGAAATAAGTTATTTACATATTTGTCAATAAGATATTAACTATGGAATACCAAAGAACTAATGATTAAATGATAGTAGACAAACATGGAAATCTTTTGCTCAATCATTATTTAATTAATACTGATTATACAGGTGTTCAATGCTATGTTTGTCAACTATTCCTTTAATATGTATTTAATTTTCTATTTTCTTTTAATAGTTGCATTATTTTACGATACCACTATTACCTGTAATAACTTCCATAAATAAAAGAGCAATATTCCTATGATGTTAATTTATTTTCATCTGTCTGGTTCTCTTGTTCATATTTGTTAACATTATAATATTCTGTCATTTACCATATTTATGGAAAATTTTAATTCCTTCCTATCTTGGGTCCATAAAGCAAAAAACTGTGTGCAGATCACCATTTGATTATCTCAGTCAGTCTCATAACATTTAATCTTGATCTCCTTTGTTTGCAATACCAGTATAGAACATGCATTATCATTTTACCTCAAACTTAATACTTGAGATTTTGTGTCTCTACAGCAATATTAATAATATGGTCATACCTGTGAATGTTTTACCATTTGGACTTACATTTTCAATAAATAAATACCACAGCCTTCATACTACAGGGACTTGAAATTATTAGATAGAAGAGTGTGAATATATTACAATATTTAATTCTAAAGAGGTAGATTTGTAAAATAGAACATGGGTTTGTCATTAACAAATTATAGGATCTTTGATTCACTATGGTTCACTGAAAATTCTTTGAGATTGAGGACAAGGGATTATGCTTCTCCGTTAGTGACACATAAATGTGCTTATGTCAACCCAGAGTATTGCTTATATTGTACCATAGTTAAGAAAGGGTGTGTTAGTGGCAAGATATTTGAAAGAAAAATAAGACATATAGTCATCAGTCACGATGAGTTGTTATTGTTTCAACATAACAAGCAACAACTTGTTTCACTAATGTGTTTTTAATGGTGTCATTAGGGCTCTGCTGGCATTCCAATCCAGACCCAAAATGTGTAGAAGGATTTTATACTGTTAAGGATGAAGCTTGTACAAAGCATCAGTTGTAAAGCAATGTCTGGAATGCAGGGCACAGCCTGGAGCTGATCCCATCCCTTCAAATCTTATTTCTTCCCTCCTACCCAGTTATGCATATGGAACAAAATTGTTCATGAACTCTTATTATTTCTGGATCATCTTGCTGCATTTAGTATAATGACTTTATTTGATTTTACCTTTGCTAAATATTACAATGACAGCATTAAATAGCTAAGTTTTTAAAAATATATTCCACAATGCTTTTGCCTTTCTTGCATTTAAAATTTGATGGATAAAATTTCTTACAATAAATACAAAACTTCTTTGGCGTTTACATAATATTATAGACACAGTTTATATTTTTCTTCTAGCATTATGGAACAACATGATTTAAGATTCTAAAGAAATTCTAACTTAATGATAGATTAAATTAGAAAGGTTGTCTAGAAACGTTCGTATCAAAATAAAGTCTTTCTAGAGAATAACTAATAAAGATTTCACTAGCCTACATAGATCATCACTTATTATGTTAGAACAGACTTACTCTATAAAGAATTAAATGTTGTCATTTAACTACAGGATATTAACAAAACCATTTATGAAGTAAGAGAATTTTTATTTTTCGATTGTAAATATTAATGTCTATGGTTATGCCATTAGTGTGATTAAACAATAAACAGACAGTGCATTCTCTGAAAAGTTCATCTTAAGGGAAAACACACAAGTAATCCAATGATTTCAAATGAATTTCAGTAAGTCCTGAGATGCGATGCACAAGTAGAATAGAAGCACACAAATTCTTTCAAGAATATAAACATGTCTCCTAGTAGTGTCAGAAGCGATATTCATAAAGTCTCACTAATGTGATTGCCCAAACACAAGCTAAAGGAGAATGAGAGCAGGGTCCTGCCAGGGTGGATGGGGGAAAGTCCACCATGCCTCAACCCTATAAAATGATCTAGAGGCAACTGAAGAAAGCTAGGAGTGGAAGAGATGATTTCCCTCAGGGAAGAGCACACCAATTGGTTGTCTAGTGCCAAATGCCCTGCCCTGAAAATATACATACAATTAACACATAAACTGAACAGATTGTTTTTGGGGATATGTATGTATGTACATAAATGTATACAATACAATTAATGAATACAGATGTCATGGACATGAAGGAGAGTGGGTAGCAGCATAAAGGATATTTGGAAGGGAAAAGGGGAGAAATATTATAATTTTATTATAATTTCAAAAGCAAATTTTAAAAGAAGATATACTTTAAAGTGGAGAAAGAGGATACAGGATAGTGAATAACAGTAGAGAAGCCAGCTGTGAATTATATGGAGATTAGAAACAGTTAGAACAAAAGAGACAATCACAGGGGCACAGCAGTGAGTGACTGGGGCCATTTCAATAAGCTTGAAATGTAAGACAATGAAAGGGGCAAATAGTAGAGGAAGCTTAACTGGGGCGATAAAAATTCTATTACCAAGTCACCAATACAGCCTGCTATTTGTGGTTTAAGTCACACACTATCACAGATATGAAATGTTACATTATTAAGACCCTGTGATAATTATGAGCCTAAGGAAGAATGTGATAATATTCCCATTTCCGATATCATCCTAATGTGAGAAACCAATCTGGGAAGATATGGGGAAGGGAAGCTACGAACATAGGGAAACAGACTATGAGAACAACGTCCTAGGGGATTTATTGCCTACGTGCTGCTGAGAAGGGACAGACATGAGTATTGTATATATCATGAACCATTGAACTCGGTTACTAATTAGGTGGCTGTAGATGAAAGTGTTGTAGGAATACAGTGTGATCGCCAAGTTCTTTGCTCAGACACTTTAAAGGTGAAAGCACAATCCAAGTGGGCATTCGGAACTAGAGTTAACATATTTCATGTGAAGTGTCATGGGATCTGTGAGTACAGATAACATGAGGCAATAAATTTAGAGACTCTTTTTAGATCCCTTAGTGTTCGTATCTACTTCTTTCTTTCATCACAGAGTTACAGCCTGATTATGTTTTCTAAACTGTTACCATATATACATATAACACTACACA
This sequence comes from Ondatra zibethicus, assembly GCA_004026605.1. Classification (NCBI taxonomy): domain Eukaryota; kingdom Metazoa; phylum Chordata; class Mammalia; order Rodentia; family Cricetidae; genus Ondatra; species Ondatra zibethicus. The sequence continues at coordinate 120,813 of PVIU01003752.1, read as the reverse complement.
TTGTTTATCTAATTATCTGACTCTGTAAGTTTGCTTGAAGCTCACTTGTAACAGTTCATAGCTTCTATGACCTTAATACAGGCTACTCTTGATTCTTCTTGTCCATTAACTTGTACTCTCTCTCAGTTTAGAATACCATAATCTGTTAGTCTAATCACAGAATTTAAAATTCTTTAGTTTTTTGAGATCCTTTTACTTGTGGCATAATTACATCAACAAAACAATCAATTGAGCCCTCATTTCAGATCCATACTTGAACCTAATAAGTGAAATTAAGAAACTAAGATAGCCTGGCAGTGTTGTGTATGCCTTTAATCCCAGTACTTGGGAGGGAGGCAGAGGTAGATGGATTGCTGTGAGTTCAAGGTCAACCTGGTCTGCAGAACAAATTCCAGGACAGCCAGGACTGTTATAAACCCTGTCTCAAAAAACAGAAAGAAAGAATTGATGTAGGAGGGTCTTCTGTATTTATGTTACTTTCATTGGTTAAATAAAGAAAACTGCCTTGGCCTTTTGATAGGGCAGCCCTTAGGTGGGTGGAGTAGACAGAACGGAATGCTGCGAGAGAGAAGGCAGTGTGGCAGATGCCATGTTTCTCCAGCCTGAGATTGACACTGGTTAGACTCATGCCGGTAAGCCACAACTCAAGTGGTGATACACATTAATGGAGATGGGCTAAGATAATATGTGAGAGTTAGCCAATAAGGGGCTGGAGATAATGGGCCAGGCAGTATTTAAATGAGTACAGTTTCCATGTATTTATTTCGGGTATGCACTGGGAGCCAGGCGGGACAGAACGAGGGGCCCTGCGCAGGGAACCAGGAGTCGGAACGCAGCCCGCGCACCTCTTGCAACAAAGAATGAAACAGAGAGAGAAAGAGAAAGAGAGAAATAGAGAGAGAAGGGGAGAGGAAGAGAAAGAAAGGATAAGACTAAGTTATTTACTTAAAAGTAATTATTACAAACAGTGCAGGTAAAATGCTGACTCGAGCATCTTCAAAGTTCTTTTACTAATGTTTTATATTTCAAATATTTATACTTTGGGACTAATGCCTTGAAGAATTTTAAGGCTCCAATCACAATGAAAATAATGTTCTCTACTTTGTGTTTTTCATCTCCTCTCTTAGTTTCTGTCTAATCATCTTATGCCTAAAATAAAAACCTTTTTATCTTTTCTCAAATGAGTTAACAAGTCAACCTGCAGAGGCCTATGGTTTTCTAGAAGATTTCCTTCCATCCTTCAAACCATGTCCCCTTGCACTAAATTCTGAAGAGATTGCTACAGTCAAATATTTCATAGAATTGCCTGTTCAGCAGCTCTTGCTGGGATACACAGCATTTACCACATACCCTAGACCAGCCAGCACTAGGAGGTTAACATGGAAGTGATCATTTGTATCTTATTGCACGTCAGGGTTTCTTCTATTTTTCTTCTCAAAATAATCTTTTAAGAAGTAGATTACAGAGCTGGGCAGTGAGGGTGCACACCTTTATTTTCAGCACTTCTGAAGCAGAGGCAAGTGGATCTCTGTGAGTTTGAGGCCAGCCTGGTTTGCAGAGTGAGTTCTAGGACAGCAAGAGCTACAAAGAAACTGTGTCTCAAAACAAACAACCAAACAAAAACAGAAACAAACAACTGTCTTACAGAACATTTTATAATTCCCAGCTTGTTTGGTTGTGTGGTTCCACTTCATTTATGTGATTCTAGAACCACATGTGCGTGGAACACACTCTACCACTGAGCTACATATAATATCGTTCTATGCAAGTATTTTCCCTCTCTTCCTCCCTCAGCCTCCTCTCTCCTTCCCTTTCCCCTTTCTACTTCTTCCTGTTTCTGAACGCTGGGGATTCTTGTCCTTTAACACAATTAACTAATACTCATTGACTCTTCAACACAACCCATTCTATATCCAGTTGCCGTTACTTCACTGATGTCAGAGCCCCAGTAACTTCCCAATTAAAATGACATTATATCGCCATCATCTTGGGAATATATTATTCAGTCTGACCTCCTGCTCCTTCTTAAAATTCCTTTCTTGTGGTGTTCTGATCTGATTTGTGTCTAGTCTCCAAGGACACTCATTTCCTGGCCTGCTCTCTCTAAAAGTATCCACGCTGGGGTTCCTTGGCAGCAGCCCTGGCTTCCTGTCATGCCTGTTTACAACTCCACCTGGGAGATGAGTCCATTTCCAGAGCTCTCAATAATAGATTCATGTAAGGTTCTTACAATTTCAAGTCTGATTACAACCTCACCGGAGAGACTCTAATTTATATCTAACTGACTTTTCCTTTGAAGTTTTCAGTGGAGAATACCTTTAGGGAAACTCAAAGTCAAATTATACAAAACAAAAGTCTTGATTAGGGTTTAGCCTGATTGCCCCAGCATACATAAATACTTTCCCACACTGCTGTAAACAATAGGGTGTCCACCTACTTACCATATCCAGAAAACTGAGTTTCTCTTAATTTTTCCCTTACCCTGTTTACATCCAGTTTTATTTTCTACACTACGGTACCATGAGTTTTAGTATCTCGCCCTTTCATTATATTGAAGCATATCTGTATTCTACTATCTTAAGTCTTGTTTTGTCCTTCTCTTGATTAGATTGCTTTGTATCACTTTTAAATAATTAGCCAACAACAAATTGTAAGATCTGCTTCCTTTACAACCCCGTTACATGCTGCATCTACTCAGGCACTAACCTGCCCTTAATCCATACACCAGCCTGCCCTTAATCCCTATACCAGCTGCTTTTAATTCCTGCAGTGCTCACAACCCATGGCTTATGTGTTGCAATTCTCTCTACATTTCTGTCTTTCTTGTTCTTTGTCTCTAAATTCTTAATTGTTACCTTTTCCTGATACTCGAGTCTAAGCTGATTTAATGGTACGCTTTTGCTGTCCTGTGGCCCACGGGCACTCTCTAGCACATCACTTAGAGGATTTCTTTCTAGAATCATATGAAACTATGTAATTATATGATTTTCTTCTCAATTGCCTCTTCTTTTTTTGTCTACACATAGATGTAAACACTATGATTTTGACTATTTCTCTGGCTTGTTCTAGCTTGCTTAATCATAATAGCCCCAGAATGAAATCAACATTTGGGATAAAGCAAGTTTTCAGTGTTTGTTGACTAATTCAAAGGATTCAAATAAGATAAATAGGTTTTACAAAGAGGAAATGGAATAGAATTTGCTCTGTCAGTGTAAACAGAAAGTATGAAATCACAGACTTCAAAGGAGTATTCATTATGCTAAGAACTGTCAACTGCTTAGTATTTGTGTAGGTGAAGGGTGGACACAAATGATAAAGAGCAGAAGACTAAACCATTGTACATCAGGCTAAATATTTAGTATTTTCTCCTTTAAGTTAGTAACAATATTGACTTTGTTATTAGCTAGCTTACCTTTCACCATTTATCCGGTATTTACTGCATTTTTAAATCTCTTACCTTTTAAAAACTTGGTACACAACATCTTAGAGACCGTTATGACATTTTGAAACAAAACTTGTTTTAGTTGATCCTCCTTGTCCATACTTTGCATTGATTTCCCTGTGTAGCTACCCCCAGTTTCCCTTATGTATCCCTTTTTCCAAATTGTTTATTCATTCAATCATGAAAGAACATTAAAAACACTAAAACAGAGTTATCCCCACTACTGCAATTGTTTCCTTGTGAGCGCGTGTGACTCTCTTCGGGGAATATATGCCCAAATCAATGAATATGTATGTGTAAATTGTGTTACCTTTAATTTACTATAAGCAGTAATATAAAAGAAGATACTTCATATTTCCATAATTATTGTTATTGAATTTGCAACAGTTAATAATCATTACTGTTTGAGGAAGGAAACAAAACATTGCAACGTTTTAAGTGGAATGTTTATAATATTAGTGAACAATTTTGTAAATTTACTTGCTACATAGTTACTTTACATTGTTAATTATTTAAAACCTTGACCTTTTTTACACAAATTTAATCTCTATTCTATTTTGATTTGTGTTTTCTCTCATTATTACTCTTAAATAATTTATTTTATTTTGTAAAAATTATGTTATGTTTCACATTTTCTAAGCAAATTCCATTGTTGATGTGTGTTTGTGCTCAAATATTCTCCAAATGTGGTTGATAGTCTCCTCCTCCCTCTTCCTCTTTGTTCTCCTACTATTCTTTTTCTTTTTTCTTGATTTTATTCATCTATCTATGTTTCTCTCTCCCCTCTCTTCCTCCCCCTCCCCTTCTGCCTTCTCCCATGATCCCCATGTTCCCAATTTACTCAGGAGATCTTGTCATTTTCTAGTTCCCATGTAGATTAGAGCCATGTGTGTCTCATTCAGTGTCCTCTTTGTTGTCTAGATTCTCTGGGATTGTGGATTGTAGGCTGGTTTTTCTTTGCTTTATGTTTAAAAGCCACTTAGGAGCGAGTACATATTATATTTGTCTTTCTGAGTCTGGGTTACCTCACTCAATATGATGTTTTCTAGATACATCCATTTGCATGCAAATTTTGATATCTCATTTTCTTCCTCTGTGTAGTACTCCATTGTATAAATGTATCATATCTTCTTTATCAATTCTTTGGCCGAGGGGCATTTAAATTGTTTCCGGGTTCTGGCTATGACAAATAATGCTCCATGAGCATAGTTGAGCATGTGTCCTTGTGGTATGATTGAGCATACTTTGGGTATATACCCAAAATTTGTATTGCTGGGTCTTGAGGTAGGTTGTTTCCTAATTTTCTCAAAAATTGCCATACTGATTTCCAAAGCAGCTGTATAAATTTGCACTTCCACTAGCAATGCAGGAGTGTTCCCTTCATTCCACATCCTCTCCAGTATAAGTTGTCATCAGTGTTTTTGATCTTGGCCATTCTTACAGGTGTAAGATGAGATATCAGAGTTCTTTTGATTTGCATTTCTCTGATGACTAAGGATGTTGAGTATTTCCTTAAGTATCTTTCAGCGCTTTTAGATTCATCTTTTGAGAGGTCTGTACCCCATTTTTTTTGTTGGATTATTTGTTATTTTGATGACCAATTTCTTATTTTGGAGATCAACCCTCTGTCCTATGTACGGTGAAGAACTTTTCCCATTCTTTGGGCTGTTGTTTTGTCTTGTTGACCATGTATTTTGCTTTATAGAAACTTCTCAGTTTCAGGAGGTCCCATTTATTAATTGTTGCTCTCAGTGTCTGTGTTACTGGGGTTATATTTAGGAAGTGTTTTCCTGTGCCAATGCATTCAAGTGTATGTCCCACTTTCTCTTCTATGAGGCTCAGTGTGGTTGGTTCTATGTTGAGGTCTTTGATCCATTTGAACTTGAGTTTTGTGCATGGCGATAGATATGGATCTATCTATTTTCACTCTTCTACATGCTGATATCCAGTTTGCCAGCACCATTTTTGAATATGCTTTAATATTTCCATTTTATATTTTTTGCTTCTTTGTCAAAAAAAAAGGTATTCATAGGTGTATGGATTGATATTTGGGTCTTCAATTTGGTTCCATTGGTCCTCCTGTCTGTCTTTATGCCAATACAGTGCTGTTTTCAGTACTGTAGCTCTGTGATTGAGGTTGAAGTCACAGATTGTGATGCCTCCAGAAATTTTTTATTGTACAGGATTTTTTTTTGGCTATCCTGAGTTTTTTGCTTTTACATACGAAGCTGAGTACTGTTCTTTTGAGGTATTTGAAGAATTTTGCTGAGATTTTGATGGTCATTGCATTGAATCTGTACATTGCTTTTGGTAAGACTGCCATTTTTACTATGTTAATTCTACCTACCCAAGAGCATGGGAAATCTCTCCATTTTCTGGTGTCTTCTTCAATCTCTTTCTTCAAAGAGTTAAAGTTCTTGTCATTCAGTTCTTTCATTTGTATGATTAAAGTCACTCCAAGATATTGTATGTTTTGTGGCTATTGTGGAGGGCGATGTTTCTCTGTTTTCATTCTCAGCCCATTTATCATCTGTATAAAGGAGGGCTACTGATTTTTTATGAGTTAATGTTTAATCCTGCTATATTACTAAAGTTCTTTATGAGTTGTAGAAGTTCCATGGTAGAATTTTTGGGATCACCAATGTAAGCTATTGTATCATCAGCAAATAGTGAGAGTTTGACTTGTCTTTTTCCGATTTGTATCCCCCTGATCTCCATTTGTTATCTTATTGCTCTAACTAGAATCTAAGAAACTATATTGAATAGGTATAGAGAGAGTAGACAACCTTGTCTTGTTCCGGATTTCAGTGGGATTGCTGGGAGTTTCTCTCCATTTAGTTTGATGTTGGCTGTTGGCTTGCTGTATATTGCTTTTATTATGTTTTGGTATGTTCCTTGTATCCCTCCTTTATCATGAAGGGATGTTGTATTTTAAGAAGGCTTTTTGGAATCTAATGAGATGGTCATGTGTATTTTTTTCAATTTATTTATATAGTGGATTACATTGACAGATTTTCGTATGTTGAACCATTCCTGCATCTCTGGGATGAAGCCTACTTGGTCATGTGGATGATTTCACTGATGTGTCCTTGGATTTGGTTTGCCAGTATTTTATTTAGTATTTTTGCATCAGTGTTGATGAGGGAGATTGGTCTGTAATTCTCTTTTTCAGTAATGTCTTTGTATAGTTTGTATATCAGAGTAATTGTAACCTCATAAAATGAGTTTGGTAATGTTCCTTCTGTTTCTATTGTGTGGAACAATTTGAGTAGTGTTGGTATTAGTTCTTCTTTGAAAATCTTGTAGAAATCTGTGCTGAAAAAATCTGGTCCTGTTTTTTTCTTTTGCTTTGTTTTGTTTTTGGTTTGGAGACTTTTGGTGACTATTTCTATATCTTTAACACTTATACGTCTATTTAATTTGCTTATCTGGTCTTGATTTAATTTTGGTAAATGATATTTATCCAGAAAATTGTCCATTTCCTTTATGTTTCCCAATTTTGTGGAGTACAGGTTTTCAAAGTATGACAAGATGATCTGGATTTATTCCGTGTCTGTTTTATGTCCCCGTTTTTGTTTCTGATTTTGTTAGTTTGGATATTTTCTCTCTGCCTTTTGCTTAGTTTGGAAAATGTTTTGTCTATTTTATTGACTTTCTCAAGAACCAACTCTTGGTCTCATTATTATATGTATTGTGTTCTTTCTTTCTATTTTCTTGATTTCAGCTCTCAATTTGATTATTTCTTGCCTTCTAATTCTCCTGGGTGAGTCAGCTTCTTTTTGTTCCAGAGCTTTCAGGAGTTCTGTTAACTCACAAGTGTGGGATTTTTCCAGCTTCTTTATTTAGGCCTTTAGTGCTATGAACTTTCCTCTTAACACTGCTTTAATTGTTTCCCATGAATTTGGGTATGTTGTGTGGTCATGTCTGTTAAATTTTAGGAAATCTTTAATTTCTTTCTTGATCCACTAGTGATTCAGGGGAGCATTATTTAATTTCCAATTGTTTGTGGCCCTTTTGAAATTAGTGTTGCTGCTGAATTCTAGTGTTAAAGCAAAATAATATGATAAGATACAGGGGGTTATTCCTTTCTCTGTGTGTGTCTGTTAAGGTTTGTGTTGTTACTTCATATGTAGTCATTTTGGGGAAGGTTCCATGAGGTGCTGAGGAGAAGATATTTTCTTTTATGTTTGGATAGAATGTTCTACAGATGTCTGTTAAGTCCACTTGAGTTATAGCATCTGTTAGTTCCCTTATTTCTCTGTTAAGTTTCTGTCTGGTAGATCTGTCCAGTGGTGAGAGTAGGGTGTTGAAGTCTTCCACATTAGTGTGTGGGGTTTAATGTGTGATTTAAGCTTTAGTTGTGTTTCTTTTACATATGAGGATGCCTTTGTATTTGGGGCATAGATGTTCAGTATTGAGACTTCATCTTGATGGATGTTTCCTGTGACTAATATGAAATGTCCTTCTTTGTCTCTTTTGATTGATTTTAACTTGAAGTCAATTTTGGTAGAAAAATGCCTGACAAAGCAACTTAAAGCTAGGCTTAATTTTTTATTATAGTTTCCTACCCTTCCCATGCACTGCCTTGCTCTAAAGCAAGACAGTCTTTATAGAACATGATAACACTCCTTTTTCCTAAACCTCAGCGCTATGCTTCGATTATCCCATTGATATGATCCATTTAACTTAGTTCATCAAGTCTACCTTTCATCAAATATCTACAAGCCATACTGACAGGAAAAAGCACAGTGGCAAGAGACTGAAAATTTACTGGAACACTAATATTCCTTAAAAAAACTTGATTTTGTAATTGTATCTGCTGGTAGTAGTAAGGGAGGCTGTGAGGTCGTATGATCATTCTCTTATTTCTGCTAAGCATGGATCTGAACTTACTTTTAACATGTGTTCTTACAGCAAGGGAAGGCACTTACCACACACTTAAACAGTGGGGCCACATACCAGTCTTGATCTTATATCTGTAGAACCGTGAGCCTAACTGAATATCGCTTACTTTAGGAGTAGCCTGCATCAAGTGATTTGTTATGGTGACCTATAGCTCACCAATACATAGAGTGTGTACCTTCCATGACCTATAGCTCACCAATACATAGCAGAGTGTGTACCTTCCAGGATGGCTGATGTCATAAATGAAAATAGAGTAAGCAATGAAGACTATTAGGAAGTCTAAAAGCCCTGAGATAAAACTTACAAAAAATTAGTGGTTCTAAGGAATCTCATATCTTAGGAATTTTTAAAAGATATACTGTTATTTTTTTTAGAATTTGTATATGAGAACTACATTTACATAATTTCCATCCCCTTCTCTTCACTCTCCTCTCCTCTTGTCCACTCAAATTCATAAATTGACTTCAAATTCACATAGAACTTCCTGAGTCCATTTAGGACTGGTGGTGTATACATGTATTTAGGGCAGACTGTTTAGCCTTGGATAACCTATGGGTGGGGTGGGGTTGAAAAAACTGACTGTCCTTCTCTTATAAGCCAGCGTTTGCCTGCAGCTCCTACTCAAGGGGTGGGACGTTGTGAAATTTCAGCTGTCTACACTGGCATATCCACGGTTGGTGTCATTGTGTAGGCCTTCTTCAGGCCACCACATCGTGTGATGGCATTTTTTAACGAGGAGATACTGTCATTTAAATTGATGGATTAAACAAATTAAACACAAGAAAATTCCAGCAGGATCTACTTCAATTTTCCAGTATCTAATCCCAGTGTCTTCTCCTGTGCCTTGCATCTCCACTCTATTTGAACTAACCTTGGCTCCCAGTGGAATTCACTTTCTTATCCTAGACAAAAGAGGTAGTTCATCTGATACTGTGCCTCCATCCTCAATCTAGGGCGGGGAAATCCATCAATAAAGGCTTAGTCATTCACTCACGTTTCTATCATACTCTCTCCTTATCTGAAAAAATTTCTATCAGTGTGAGACATTTTCTGTTACCAATCACATATTACATCTGTATAATGGGCTGCTTCTCACCCTAAGAAGATTTCCCTAAGATGCCTTCAGTCAAGCAACACATAAGTGAGTCGGAAAGCTTCAGTTACACACACACACACACACACACACACACACACACACACATTCTTCTTTTGAAATATAGCTATGAAACTAAAATGCCTGTAACACATGGTGAATTGGTAAATTTGATTATTTTTAAAATACTGTCTATTTGAACAATGCTTTTAAAGATGACTTGTTTTTTTGAATTGGAAATGGGGTATCACTATGCAGCCCTGGCTAGCCTGCAACTCACTATGTAGAGTGGGATGATCTCAGATTCACAGATATCATCCTGCCTGCCTCCCAAGTGCTGGCATTAAAGGCATGTTTCATCTGATTATATTTTCTTTTTTTAAAGTGGTAACCAGACAGTCTAAGATAGGAACACTCAATATTAGGTTTGTAGATTCCCTGTCCACAGTGACCAACAAATCATCAAGTTCTACTGGCTATGAAAAAGTTAGATACAATCAGAAGAACACAGACGAAAGAAATCTGAGCAAGAAACAGCATTACATATGTAAATTAGTATATACACCAATCATCTATAATCTATCTTTTATCATCACCTATATCACTCAGGGCATTTTAAAATAAGGAAATAACATGTCATTATTTAACACTGTATTTTTATCTTTATTGATATGCCAAAAGGTACTCCTGTATATACTGGAGCAGATCTGGCTTGTCCGTCTGAAGTTTGAACTGGGGTTAATGACATACACACCTGTGCCAGCTCTTGTATAAACTCAGTTCACTCCCTAGCAGCTGAGAAATTCTTTAAGCATTCATGTTTATCTGTGGCTCCGAGGGCTATTAGCTGCACTGCTAAGAAATTCCCATCAAATCTAACAGAAACCTTGTTGGGGGGCAAAGAGAGCTTCCGTCTTTCCTTCCATTTTTTTGTCTGTTTTTGTCAAACTATAAAATCTAAGAAGAACATGCAGAGTAAATACTACTGTACTTCAAATGATAAAAAAGATTACATCTTTTAAAATATATCACAATCTCTTACTATAACCGTAAACGAAGCTTATACTGGATAACTGCTTTATCTTCCAGTTAAATACTTTATCTCCTTTCCTGAGTTTCTCTGGTGACTGCATTTGAGGATGACTCAGGTGTTTGTCAGCGAGCTAGTCCAAAGCAAGGGTCACTGGTCTCAGGACCACTGACCTCTCCACAATCTCTCATTTCTCCCCTAACGACTTCTGTTTCACAGCTGTTCCTGCTCAGCTCTAAGCCCTAAAGGAAAATGCTCCAGTGGGCAGTGTGAACACATCCTACTATGTCTTTTCTCAGAAAATGCATGCTTTTCTGTTTCTTCCCTATTTCAGTATTGTTAAAACAAGGCTGCTTCCAAGTGTCCTTTCTTTATTGAAGGCTGCAGGGTATAGTCACCATTTTAACCTGAAAAGACAACAGGTAAGAATTAGGGACCATCACAAAGATAAGAGCCAAGAATCTGTGGAAGCTATTATTAACTTGTCCTAAGCACTGAAGAGGCACTTTTATAGACTGTATTTTCCTTTGTCCTGGAAGACTTCCGCTTGCAGTTTGTAAGAGCAAGAACTTTATATTGAATAATCAAATTGGGAAAATTGAACATTGATGAAGTTCAACTACCAATTATCTAATATTTTCTCTCTTCCACTTTGACATGCCCTAATAATATCATTGCCAGTATTTTCCTGTGATCTTGATCCATTGCAAACCCTTGTACTGCCATCGGTGATTTTCCAGCTTATTCTGCTTTAATATGGAAAAGGTCTGAAAATTTCCTTGGTCTTTCAAGTCACAGTGGTTTGGAAAGACAGAACCATTTCTAGGAGGAGGAACTTATTTTCATTCTTCTTGCTACCAACATTTCTGCTAGAGCAGCTGTCTTGTTGATTAAACTAGTAAACACAGGATACGTCATCTAGCGATGATGCTTACAATTGCTTTTTTTCCTTTCCATGTCAATTAGAACTGAGCAAAGTCAAGCAAGGTGAGGGCTCCAGAGGAAGTCTCTGGAGTGTCAACCATAAGACAAAGACTGATTTAAGGTTTGCATTCCTGTATTAAGTCTCTATTCTCTGATGTCTCATGAGATTAGGGGTCATAGTCCTATATGTGTATATTCCCTACCTTCTCATACTTCAGACACTTCAGAAGCAGTATTCTGTTCTATTCATCAAGAACTCCTTCAGGACTACAGAAGCATTCTAGCTTGATCACTGGATACCACTTTTATCTGAGAGTTTTAAATAACCTCAGAGAAAGGTAATTAAAATATCTCATTGGTTCATTACTTTTCCTGAAATTGATTATGTACTACTCAAATATCCAATTCCTTCACATTGGAGATGGTTTAAAACCCTCTTACTGAGTACAGAAAAAGGTTTGAAAATACAGAAAGATCTGAAAGTAACTTCAACACATCTTCCTTACATTATACTTTAATCTCTTCAGTATAATGCTTTTCACTCTCAATAAATGAAGCCCATTTTCATAGCGCTGGATGATACTGCTTTAAGTATCATTTCCTATTTCTCTCCCTTTCCATCTCGGTGTGAGAATTCATAAAGGTTAGTTAGGGATGAAAGCATGATATTTCATATGAGGCTTATACTATCTGGTATACCTAACTGTCTATATTCTAAAGAGACACATTTGACTTGTGGTTTACTTGTTCTCTTTAATAAGCTTCATTGTCTTAAAAGTAGTTTGATGTTCATCTAGTTCTGTTTTCAAGAAAACTCTAAACTTCATCCTGTACAAACTTAGTTAGTAGGTATTACTCCCATCAATATTTCATTAGAAGCTTAACCAGGACCTTTCTAAAAACTAAAAACACAGTAAATGAGAAAAAGAAATATTTACTTCTGATTTAGGAGTGCTATAAAACCTGCAATAAAACTAACACTGCCTTTGATACACAAGTTAACATATTTGCATGGTGATTCATATGTAGGAGGATATTATCCCTCATTAAACATGTATGGAACCCAAGATTTTCTTTTCCAACACTGCTATCAGTTCTCTGGAAGTAAATGTTGCATGTGTTTTATTTTTTAAAAAAATCACCAAATTATAAGAAAAATAGGATGATTCTTCCAAAGATATCAATACATGTAATATCTTTATTAAAGATAAAAAAGAAAGAAACTTATGATGGCTTGAAAGAAAATGGCCCCCCAAAGGCGTGGCACTATTAGGAGGTGTGACCTTTTTGGAGTGGGTGTGATCTTGTCGGAGTAAGTGTGTCACTACAGGGGTAGACTTTGAGATCTCTTTTCTCAAACTTCATTCAGTGTGTGACAAGCAGTCAATTTTCCTGCTGCCTCTAAGTCAAGATGTAGGACTCTCAGCTCCAGCATCACATCTGTCTGCACGCTACCATGCTCCCCTCCATGATGATAATGGAGTGAACTTCTGAAGCTATAAGAGAGTCAACTCAATTAAATGTTTGCATTTATAACAGGTGACCCTTCATAGGAATTAAAAACCTAACTGAGAAAACTAAAAGAAAAAAACGCCAGTGAAGGAACTGGATGCCATTTAAAAGAGAATCATGTACTTACCATGAAGATGCAATCCTTCTGGAAATGTTAAAAAAAATACAGAGGTGGACTTCAAGGTCTTCAAGGACTGACTTGAAAGCCCAAGATGACTGGGTAGCTGGTGTTTTTGTAGCATATGTTGGGTCTCCTGGATCATGAGTGTTCAGCACATATAAGGAATTGTCAGAAGCTAGAAACTGTTCTATCATACGCATTTGGCACTTTGAGGGAAAGAGTGATTCAATGTCTGTGAGGATGTAAAAAGTTCTTAGAGCAGCATTTCTATGTAAGAAAGAGTTATCTAAGCATGTATCAAAGTAGCAAGCAGTCAGGCAAAGAGGGAGTGATGAAGATTCTGGAAGAAGTATGAACGTTGATAGATTAAAGTCAAATTAAACAGGTGGTGTCAGAACTTAGAACATGAACTTAATACTTTAACAGAGAATTTAATCATAATACAGAAAATTAGGATTGTTAACTAGAAGATTCAAAATTATTCCATATTTACAACATCTACAATGTAGGCAATGAGATATGTTGACTGAATAAGTAAGGGTAGAGAAAAGCTACAGGAAGAAAACTGATTTAGAAAACTATTAGGAATACAGTAGTTTATCAACAAGGAAGGAAGACACTCCTTTCTCTCTCTCTCTCTCTCTCTCTCTCTCTCTCTCTCTGTCTCTTTCTCTCTGTATCTCTGCAACTAAAAGAGAAGCCCAAATTAACAAGATATTGTATAGAGATGTTTGAAGATTGATTTTTACACATTTAGGTGATAAAACAAGAAATTTTAAAGGTTCAGACAATCCCTTTGCTGAAATGGCTGATCATAACTAGGGCGTGTGAGTCTGGGAAGGTTCTAAGCAGGTGAGCAAGTGAATGAAATAGAGAGAAGCCTGTGGTAATAAATTCTGATTAGAGAGTGTGACAGAAGTAAACGGTGTGTAAAGAAAAATGTCAACTAAGATGCAGAGATATGAATGGGCAGTGAAAATCTTTGTCTTTGTAATAATCTGTACTTAGTGACAGTTTAGAAAATTTCTGAAAAAATGATAAGTGCAACTCTAATTATAAAATTCATCACTTAATAGCTGTATACTAAAGGAACATAGATATTTATCTGCAGTTCAGTATTACATATATTTCTATAGTATTAATATAGTTTTATACATTTTCATATTAATTAAATATAAATTTATTTTAATGTGCTTGGGCTCTCATAAAAGATACCATTGACTGTGCATCTTATAAACAACAGAGATGCATTTCTTAGCACTATGAAGCTTATGTGTAGAAGATCAAATAGGCTATTTTCTACACCTAGAGAGAACCTGTTTCCTTGGTTATGCACAGTTACCTGTGAGATGGAGAAAGGCAGTTTCTTGAGATGCTTTAATAATTTCACGTATCTGATTTAGGCAGATCACCTTCTGATCATTCTTAATCATTTCAATCAATCAACTGACAATTTCTCAATGGTCCCACCACTTCTCATCGGTGACTAGCCTGCAGTATGTGAATTTTGGGGGAGATACAAATATTGAAACCATATCAGTGAGTAATCATGTAGATATTTAAAATGTGTTTAAACATGCTTTGTCTTAATCTTATATCTCACAGATAGTAATATACAAGTTTTAAAGAAATTCTTTTCAGCAGGATAAATACTTTCTCATAAAAGATATGAATTCAAAGGTGGAAAAGGGTCAGTTAACTCAATATTGCTTATCAAAAAAAAACCCCACTAAACTTCAAAATAAGATCTCAATTATTGCTTTACAAGTCAAACTTATTTTTATTTGAAAGTGCATAAAGGTCACTGTGTTTAATGCTTCTGCCTTATAAGGAAATACAAGGCTTTTTCAGTTGCCATCACTTGTCTACGGATGTATAGATAAATTTTACGGTACCATAAATTCCAGAATATAAACTCAATAAAGGAGTAGAGGGCATGCACTCTGAAAACATCTGTCTTCTAATCTATATTGTTTCTATAGTCAAAAGGAAACTGTTTAGCCTTCATTTTAAATGATACTAACTATTTGACACAAATCTCAGGCTTATAATACAGTCTTTCCCTGGCCATGCATAGAGAAAATCTCTATAGCCTATGTTTTCAATTACAAAACTAGAAAATTGGATTTCTCTTGGCTGTAGCTATTTTCTCAGCAAACTATGAGTTCAAAATCCTCTTGTTACCACCACTTCCACAAAACCTGAAAATATGCTTTCTGGGGTCTTACAACAGCTACAAAATCAAAGTAAATTTCTCTATTGTTTATACTTTCATTGCTTGGAAGCAGGATCATCTAGTATATAATAACTGTGTAATTCAATAAAAATGAAAGAATTTGCATTAAAAGATGAATATTGCATCGTTTCTGCATTAAGTAAAAAATTCTTCAAATAATTACAAATTTCACCTGTACCATGAAGTTACCATTGAAACTAAACTCTTGACAAGCAGATTTTTGTTTAATGAACTATTAAATCAATTCAAATGAGTAAAGAATACTTACAGGAAAGTGCATAAAACTTATGGAAACTATGAAATTTTAAATAAATGGTACTGTAAGGAAGAATCTAAAAACATATTTATAGGCACATATGAAGTTATGAATATGGGGAGCTGAATGAGACTTTTGATCACTTAATGACATATTTATGAAAAAGAAACAATAAATATGAATCAGGGTGTGGACCTTGTTGTGTGAGTAAAAATGAATGACAACTTTCATAATTACAGAAGTGAAGCATGGGTTTCAAAATGCTGCCATAGAGGATAAACATTTTGTTTTATTCAGTCTACCTCCTTTGTTGGCTTTGCTTTGATCAATGTTTATGAAGTTTGTAGGAAGAAAGTAAATAATCTTTTCTAGTAAAAGGGGAGATGACACACAAATAAATCAAAACCAAAAAGCTTCCTGTTTCTTTATATTCTAATATATATTTTATACTAAATACTAGAGCATGTGTGTATACAGACACAAATACACACTCACATACATGTTTGTAAAAATACATATACATGTATTGATGTAGTGAGGACAGCTCCCATCCTGCAGTCCCGGAGCTGGCAGTGAACTTCTTCTGCCACATTGAAAGCCTGAGAGAGGCAAAGTCAGCATTCAGGGCCACTGCTACCAAGCTGCTTACTATTTTATAAGCACTACTGGTTAGAAAATTATTATAGATAAGCAAGAAAGAAAGATTCGCTAAAAAAGACCTCTTAATGGGTCACAGTGTTGAATAACTGTATGTAGGCTTGGGAGAGAGAAGAAGAAGAGTAAAGAGATAGTAAAAGTAACATCAAGGAGTACAGACTGTCATAGATTAAAGGAATAAAGATAATAACATAAATATTAAATGTGTAGAAAAAGTAATAGATTAAGAAAAATAAACCACATAAAGATGAAATATACACAGAGTCTAGATTATATATATTATTGTGTTTTCATTGAATTTTTTGACTGTGAATGACATAAATACAGGGAGACATTTCATTGTACAGGCTGCTAAGCCAAACCAACATACATATTTTAAAGGTATCTTGACTTCAAACTTTGGGTCTAAAGATATGTTGCTTTGGTAAAGAGGTTTTGTTTTTGTTTCTACAGATGATGAGAGCCTGTGCATTTCTTACAGACTAATGTGGTTTGATGGAACAAGACCCCTTGACAGGTCTCCATAAATTCCTAAAATTACTTTGCCCAACAAAGAGCAGGAAGCAGTTTGGAGAGAAATATGCCCAAATTCCCAAATATTTTTCACAAATGTTTATATTTAAATGGGGATATGCTACAGACATGAATACTTTGCATTTGTATGGATCTTGGTCTATTTACACAAATGTAAGGTCAATTTTATTATATGTATACTTCTGCACTTGTTTAAGGTATTGTGTTTGTGCAGATCATTTATAAATGTAATGTATAACTAAGAAATATATGTTAATGGATAATCATATATAATAGTCAAGCTTGTAGTCATGTTAGTTAGGTTTTCTAGATATATAGAGATATATTTCAGTTATATAGATATTCTTCAAACCTTTCAAAGACCTATGGAATATGGCATTTCAAATGTTTTAAGAATTTAGGAATTTTAATGAAACAAGATACATCTGCTCCTGGAAGCACCAACATACTTCAAGAGGATAGTGGGCAACAAAGTGTCTGCTTATAGAGTTTGCTAGTCATTTGGGCAAGAAACTGCTCTTGCCTGGACTGCTTGATATTGTCCTGTATGAACTGGACATGCAGGACCCACAAAAAATGACTGCTGAACTTGTCTAAAAAAGGCGAGACAGTCCTTAAGGTTTCCTGCTTCATAGAAGAGTTTGCTGGACATTCTGAAGGACACAGAAGAAAGTCACTGAAAGTCCAGGGTAGCTATATCTATCTTTGAAGTTTTCTGCTTCATGAAAAAATCTGTCAGATACCCTGTGTGGGGCTATAGGATGAAGATTGGATGCTCCAATGTTCCTGGGTGACTGTCCAGGCAGTGAGATGTCTCTGTCAATTCTAGAGTTTTGGAAGTTGCTTACAATGTCCTTCCTGTTTACTTAGGTGATATTATATCATTCTGGAGTCTGTGATGGAGTTGAAGAACAAATAGTTATAACTATAGTTTTCATTAATTTTGATAAAAGGTAAAGGTAATATAAATATTGAAACTATAATTCTTGCTTGATAATTGTTTTGTTGTATGTAATCTTTCTATGTTATAGTTAAAACCTTCTTTTCTATTTAGAAAAAAAATTAGGGGAGTGATATGGGTTTCCCCTCTGTATGCTGTAAATGTTTTATTGTTGTTGGTGAATAAAGAAGGTGTTTTCAGCCAATGGTCTAACAGAGTACAGCTGGGTGGAAGATCCAGGCAGAGATGTAGAGAGAAAGAGGTGGAGTCAATGGGGCACCATGTAGCTGCTACAGGAGACAAACGTGCTGGAAACTTGCCAGTAGATCATGAGTCATGTGGCAAAATACAAAATATTAGAAATGGGTTAATTTAAGATGTAAGAGCTAGCTAGCAATATGCTTAAGTGATTGACCAAGCAGTTATTTAATTAATATAGTTTCTGAGTGATTATTTCCTGTCTGGGCATCTGGAAAATTAATAAGCACTCTCTGCCAACATATATGTAATTACAAAAACTCTTATACCAAGTAATCACTGGGATTGTTGTATAAAATATCTATGAATTAACTATTAGTAATTTTTGAAAGTGCCTTATCATTTTTCAAAGTATACTTTGAAGCATTTGAATATGCCAGAAATTCATAAAGTGAGCAATAACATTATATTCCTTGTGAAGGCATGTATTAATGCTTGCTAAGATAACAAGCAGAATTGGGTTCAATTCTTATTAACATAAACAAATGAAAAATATACATAGTAATAGTACATTATAATAATATTAAAGAAAAAACACCATTTGAGTCATAGCATACTAATCAATTTCCATTCATCAATACTTAAGGCATTTAAGAACTGTGATAATTCTTTTAACAATGAATTTCACAAATTTATCTTTTATTATTGTTTGTATTTTGACACTCACTATGTAGCTCTAACTGCTCTTACCTCACTATTTAGACCAGGTTGACCTTGAACTCACAGATATCACCTGCGTCTTACCACCTACCTACATGCTAGAATGCATCACCATGACTGGATCAAGAAATAAAAAGATGTTTCTATATTTTTGGATTATAATATAATTAAATAATTATTCTTTGTCCTTTGCTCTTATAAGGGAAACTTCTCTTTGCAAATGATGCAGACAATTACAAAAGGCCACAACCAATCAACAATCAGAGTTGTGGAGCCCATTTTCAATTATCCATCTCTATTGTAGCTCCTGAACCAAATGCTTGAGGAACACAGCAGAAAAGAGGGAGAAGCACTGCAAAAGCCAGAGTTTCTGGGGATTTTCTTTGAGTGTGCTTCCTAGAAATGACAGAAGCTACACTAATAAAGTTATATAGCTACAAAATGAAAAGATAGAAATCACCTCATCTTTTTTTGGTTTCTTTTTTATTTTATTTTATTACTTAAAAAATTACCAATCCAAATTCCCATTCCCTCCCTTCCTCCCACTCCCCTCTCACTCCCTCCACAGACCTTCCCACCCCACCCCCTCCAATCCCAAGAGAGGGCCGTCCACCCCACCCTGTGGAAAGTCCAAGGCCCTCCCTACTACATCCAGGCTGAGCAAAGTTTACATCCAAAGAGAATAGGATCCCTAGAAGCCAGTACATGCCATAGAGACAAATCCCAGTGTCACCATCAGTGGCCCCTCAGTCTACCCCAACTGTCAACTCCTTTCAGAGTTGACTCCCAGTCCAGTTGGAGTAGGTGAGCTACCATTAGCTCAAGCAAATTGTCTCAGTGGATGAAGCCCTCATGGTCTTGGATTCCTTGCTCATACTCTCACTCCTTCCATTCTTTAACTGGACTTTGGGAGCTCAGTCCACTGCTCCAATGTGGGTCATTTCTCTGTTCCCATCTGTTGTTGGATGAAGGTTCTATGGTGATATTTAAGATAATCATCAGTCTGACTACAGGGTAAGGTCAGTTCAGACACCCTCTTCTCTATTACTTAGGGTCTTAGCTAGGGTCATCCCTGTGGGTTCTTGGGCATTATTCTAGAGCCAAGTTTCTTGCTAACTCCATAATGGCTCCCTCAATCAAGATATCTCTTTCCTTGCTCTCATATCTGTCCTTCCTCCATCCTGAATATCCCATTCCCTCAAGTTCTCCTCACCCCCCTTCTCCCATTTTTTCTACCTCTTGCCCCCATCCCATCTTTAACCCAATAGAATTAAACAAATAATTACTTTACAATCATAAAGTCTAATATGACTGTTTAAATGATTTAAAGTAGATAATGCTTATGAACCCCTATTTTTTTTAAAAAAATCTATTATGTGGCATATAGGCTTTTATAGTAAACCCAATGATTCTCTGAATTTCCTCAGTGTCTGTTGTTATGTCTCCTTTTTCATTTCTGATCTTGCTAATTTGTGTGTTCTCTCTCTGCCTTTAGATTAGTTTGGATAGGAGTTTGTCAATCTTGTTCATTTTCTCAAAGAACCAGCTCTTTGTTTCATTGATTTTTTTTGGATTGTTTTCTGTGTCTCTATTTTCTTGATTTCAGCCCTCAGTTTGATTATTTCCAGTCTTCTACTCCTCCTGGGTGAGTCTGCTTCTTTTTTTTTCATAGAGCTTTCAGCTGTGCTGTTAAGTCTCTAATGTGATCTTTCTCCATTTTTTTTAATGTGGGCACTAAGTGCTATGAACTTTCCTCTTAGCACTGCTTTCATAGTGTCCCATAGGTTTGGGTATGTTGTGTCTTTATTTTCGTTGAATTCAAGAAAGACTTTAATTTCTTTCTTTATTTCTTCCTTGCCCCAGGGGTAGTTCAGTAGTTGACTGTTCAGTTTCAATGAGTTTGTAGGCTTTCTCAAGGTAGAATTGTTGTTAAATTCTAACTTTATTCCATGGTGATCCGATAAAACACAGGTGGTTACTAAATTTTTTTTGTATCTTTGGATGTTTGCTTTGTTACCTATTATGAGATCAATTTTTGAGAAGGTTCCATGAGATGCTGAGAAGAAGGTATATTCTTTCCTATTTGGGTGGAATGTTCTATAGATGTCTGTTAAGTCCATTTGATTCATGACATCTGTTAGTTCTCTTTATTTCTCTGTTAAGTTTCTGTCTAGTTGACCTGTCCATTGATGAGAGAGGAGTGTGTGGCGTTTGATGTGTGCTTTGAGTTCTAGTAATGTTTCTTTTACATATGTGGGTGCTTTTACATTAGGGTAGTAGAATATTCAGGATTGAGACTTCATCCTGATGAATTGTTCCTATTATGAGTATAAAGTGTCCTTCTCCATCTCTTCTGATTGATTTTAGTTTGAAGTCAATTTTGTTAGATATGAGTATAGCCACACCCGCTTGTTTCTTAGGTCCATTTGATTTAAAAACCTTTTCCCAATCCTCTGATGTAATGTCTGTCTTTGTGGTTGAGGTGTGTTTCTTGTAAACAGCAGAATGTTCAATCCTTTATTCATATACATTCTCTTAACCTGTGCCTTTTTATACTCTCTCCATATCTCTTCAACATAGTGCTTCAAGTTCTAGCAATAGCAATAAGACAACATAAGGAGATCAAGGGGATTCAAATTGGAAAGGAAGAAGTCAAACTTTCGTTATTTGCAGATGATATGATGGTGTATATAAGTGACCCCCAAAACTCTACCAAAGAACATCTACAGCAGATAAATACCTTCAGTTATGTGGCAGGATACAAGATCAACTCAAAAAAATCAGTAGCCCTCCTGTATACAAAGGATAAAGAGGGAAATCAGAGAAACTTTACCTTTCATGATAGCCACAAATAGCATAAAGTATGTTCGGGTAACACTAACCAAGGAAGTGAAAGATCTATTTGACAAGAACTTTAAGTCTTTGAAGAAAGAAATTGAAGAGGGCACCAGAAAATGGAAGGATCTCCCATGCTCTAAGATTGCTAGGATCAACAGAGTAAAAATGTCAATTCTACCAAAGGCAATCTTTAAATTCAATGCAATCCCCATTAAAATACCAACAAAATTCTTCACAGACCTTGAGAGAAAAATAATCAACTTTATATGGTAAAACAAAAAAACCCATGACAGCCGAAACAATCCTATACAATAAAGGTACTTCCGGAGGCATTACCATCTCTGACTTCAAACTCTATTACAGAGCTACAGTAATGAAAACAGCTCAGTATTGGCATAAAAACAGAGACGTTGACCAATGGAATCGAATCAAAGACTCAGATATTAATTCACAAACCTATGAACACCTGATTCTTCACATAGGTGCTAAAATTATACAATGGAAGAAAGAAAGCATCTTCAACAAATGGTGCTGGCATAACTGGATGTGAACCTGTAGAAGAATGAAAATAGGTCCATATCTATCACCATGCACAAAACTCAAGTCCAAATGGATTAAAGACCTCAATATAAATCCAACCACAATGTACCTGATAGAGGAGAAAGTGGGAAGTAGCCTGCAATACATGGGCACAGGAGACCAATTTTTACATATAACCCCAGCACAGACAATAAGAGCAACAATGAATATATGGGACCTTCTGAAACTGAGAAGCTTCTGTAAAGCAAAGGTCACTGTCATTAAGACAAAAAGGCATCCTTACTGAATGGGAGAAGATCTTCAGCAACCCCACATCAGACAAAGGCCTGATCTCCAAAATATATAAAGAACTCAAGAAACTAGACAGTAAAATTCTAAATAACCCAATTAAAAAATGGGGTACTGAACTGAACAGAGAATTCTCAACAGAAGAAGTTCAAATGGCCAAAAGATACTTAAGGTCATGTTCAACTTCCTTAGTGATCAGGGAAATGCAAATCAAAACAACTTTGAGATACCATCTTACACCTATCAGAATGGCTAAAATCAAAAACACCAAGAATAGCCTATGCTGGAGAGGATGTGGAGTAAGGGGAACTCTCATCCATTGCTGGTGGGAATGCAAACTTGTGCAACCACTTTGGAAATCAGTGTGGCGGTTTCTCAGGAAATTGGGAGTCAACCTACCTCAAGATCCAGCAATACCACTCTTGGGAATATACCCAAGGGATGCCCAATCATACTACAAAAGCATTTGTTCAACTATGTTCATAGCAGCATTATTTGTAATAGCCAGAACCTGGAAACAACCTAGATGCCCCTCAATGGAAGAATGGATAAAGAAAGTGTGGAACATATACACATTAGGGTACTACTCAGCAGTAAAAAACAATGACATCTTGAATTTTGCATGCAAATGGATGGAAATAGAAAACACTATCCTGAGTGAGATAACCTAGACCCAAAAAGATGAATATGGTATGTACTCACTCATTAGTGGACTCTAGCCATAAACAAAGGACATTGAGCCTATAGTTCACAAGCCTAGAGAAGCCAAATAATAAGGTGAACCCAGAGAAAAACATATATAGATCCTCCTGGAAATTAGAAGCAGACAAGATCGCTGGGCAAAAGTTGGGAGCATGGGGGTGGGGGTGTGAGTGGGGTCGGGGGAATAGGAGAGGGAGAGAGAGAAGGGAGAAGGGAAGTATTAAGAAGAGCTTGGGGGAGTTGGAGGGTTGAGATGGAGGAAGGGTGGATATAGGAGCAGGAAAGAAGAGATCTCAATTAAGGGAGCCATTTTAGGGTTGTCAAGAGACTCGGCTCTAGAGTGGGTCCACGGGGATGTCTTCAGGTAGGTCCTTTGGCAGCAGAGAAGAGGGTGCCTGAATTGGCCTTGTCCCATAGTCACACTGTTGAATATCTCGAATATCACCATAGAACCTTTGTCCGGCAATAGATGGAAATAGAGACAGAAACCCACATCGGAGCACTGGATTGAGCTTCCAAGGTCCAGTTGAAGAGCAGAAGGAGGGAGAAGATGAGCAAGGAAGTCAGGACAGCGAGGGGTTGGTCCACCCACTGAGACAGTGTGCCTGATCTAATGGGAGCTCACCAAAGCCGCTGGACAGGGACTGAACGAGCATGTGATCAAACCGGACTCTCTGAATGTGGCTGACAATGGGGGCTGACTGAGAAGCCATTAATAATGGCACTGGGACTTGTTTCTACTGCATGTACTGGCTTTTTGGGATCCTAGTCTGCTCTGATGCACACCTTCCTAGGCCTGGATGGAGGGGGGAGGGCCTTGGGCTTCCCACAGGACAGGGTACCCTGCCTTCTCTTAGGACTGGAGAGGGAGGGAGGAGGGTGAGTGGGGGAGCAGGAGGAGAATGGGAGGAGCGGAGGAAGTGGAAATATTGAATGGAAAAATAAAAATAATACATTAGAAGAAAAACAAAACAAAATAATATGTTTTCTTTAAAAATCACGAGGTAAATAAAAATTTGCTGTTTGGAGTATACCATAGCTAGCTCTGACTGAAAATCTCAGCCTCCTCCTTGAGGAGACTGCAAAGAGAAACCCAGTCACAAAAAAAATCTATTATGTATTGGTAAATATAAACCAAATTTTATATTTTGAAAAAAGTGTGTAGATAAATACCCGCATATATATATATGTATGTATACATCTTGCTTAGAAAAAATTAAAATATCATGTGTTGTGGATAACAATTTATTCAATGTTTATCTTTTAATGTTTCCTTAATTTTTTAAATAATTTTCTCCATTTTTAAAATAAGGGTTTATTAATTCTGTATTTTTATGTGCTCAAAGGTCAAAATTTGCTTCCCTTAAATAAAAGGCAGCTCAACACCTCAGTCATCTGTCTACATAAGCACATATGTCATGCTTTTTTATTTATAACTGTCCATAGACACCTGGGAAAACATCTTTGGACATGCTAAGTTATACTGAGGATGGCAGAAGTCATGGAAATACTAAAATTCAGCACAAAGTAAGTCTCTTGAATTTGACCTTTCAAATAAGAAAATTCAAGAGAACAATAATGGTAGAAATTTTATCTTTGAGCAAATTAAAAGTTTTTGTTGAAGAGGTTGTGGAATGTGTGAGTTTAAGCTGAAGGAGCACAGTGAATCCTTTTCCCTTACATCCAAGCCAAAGGGATTAAAAACACCTAAAACGCCATGTCCTAATTTTAAGCATGACATTTTCCAATTTCTAGTAAAGTATTATGTTACTACTTAGTTCAATTCAAAACATATTGGACAAGATTGACTACATCTGTTTCTATATTACTTAAGTTATCAGGAAGATTATTTGAAATGTGCAGTGATTATTGTATAGTAGCTGGACTGGTGGTTACAGATAAATTGTCACATTGTAATATTTCTTGTAGTTAGAGAAAGGTTCAAAGGAAATAGCCATGTTATGGAACATTTATTTTTTGCCGATTGTCTTAGGTATCTATTTCATCAACAGTAACAGCAAAGACAGGCGGAGGAGAAACGCAGCAGTCACTTGCCGACTGAGGAGAGCACCATGGGAAAGGGCTCTGTCCTTCCTGTTTAGCTTTAGAGCACTGAACGGCCTGATGGAGCAGAACGGTACAGGAGTCATTGGTATTCTCATTTGTTCCAAATCTAGAAATTGTTCAATACCAATGCCTAGTATTTAAAAAATTGTTTTTTCTAATGTAAATAAATATATTGATTTGAGTTCTTATTTAGATAAGTATTTTTTTTCTTATTGATAGATTTTTTTTTTTTTTCTGCGAAGAAACACCATGTCCAAGAAGCAAGTTGGGGAAGGAAGAATTTGTTTGGCTTACACTTGCATGTCACTGTTCATCACTGAAGGAAGTCAGTACAGGAGCGCAAACAGCGCAGGATCCTGGAGGCAGGAGCTGATGCAGAGGCCATCAAGGGGTGCTGCTTACCTGCTTACTTCCCATGCCTTGCTCAGCCTGCTTTGCTTTCTTATAGAACCCAGGACCAGCAGACCAGGGATGGCATCATTCCCCATGGACTGGACCCTCTCTCATCAGTAACTAATTGAGATATTGTCTCACAGCTGGACCTCATGGAGGCATTTCCTTAACTGAGGCTCCTTCCTCTCTGATGACTCTAGGTTGTGTCTAGTTGACATGCAAGACATCAGTAAATTCGGTAATGATAAAGCAGACTTTTGCAAACATTTCTCTATTTCATAAAGATAAGCATGGTGTTATTTGGTTAGATTTTTGCGTACCTAGCAAAAAAAAAAAACCATGAAATCTCCTTGTTAAATATTATTTTTTTCTGTAGTAGTAAATATTGTGGTCTGATATTACCATTCAAATGCAAGCTATAAAGTCACCTTGACTCATCCACAAAGGATACAAAAGTCCTTTTGGACTTCCCTTTTCTTTTGCTTGATGTGAACTCCATGTAGGTGTCTTGCGTATGTGGCCCCGAAGCAACACTGAACATGCAGAGTGGACCGGAAGCAACACTGAACATGCAGAGTGGACCGGAAGCAACACTGAACATGCAGAGTGGACCGGAAGAGGCTCACTCCACTCTGCCAGTTCTATAACACTTGTAAAGTGCCTCACAGGAAGGCATGCATTCCTTCAGACTGGAAAACATTGCAATCGTTTCTTTTATCCATTGCTTGGAGCAGTGACGAGTTGAAGATACAAATGTGAGTGTATAATGAGTTGTTATGAGATCTAGTCTGATAAAGTTGTTAACTTTGTCATCCTGCAGTGTATTTTTTACAGCAAAGAAGTGTTTCATAAAAATTGTTAGTTTTAGGCAATTAAAATTTTTAAATATAAAGTAATGAATTTCATTTCACTTGTATTCTCATGTCTAAACAAATACTGAAAACAGGAGTATTTTGGAAAATGTACTATTACACAGCCTTATGATTGTCAAGTCTGCTACTTCGCCTAGGAAGCAGTTTTTAGAGTAACAAAACGTCAAAACACAAAATGAGGGAAACCCTTTACACATGTGGTCTTACAGCAGGGAAGAATAGCTGTCTGCTACAATCAGTCATTTCCCCATTACCACATAGTGGGATCATGGTAAACGCCATCCACTTCATCATTTCTGTGCAAGACTACTTAGCCAGTTTGTCCTAATGCAACACAAGCAGAGTAGATGTGTGCTATTTATGTACAAAAAGCATTTAAAGAGAATGGGCTCCATCCATTTCCACTTCCATTCTGCCAGATGGATGCCTTGATCTGTAAGCTTCAGCAAGCCCCAAAGGAGCCACAAGAGGAGATAAAGAAGCTGATGGTTTAAATATCCAAGCAGCACAAAGCTTCTCATAGACGACAAACAATAATATCAAACTGTCATGCTGGTAGAAAGTAATTAGATTATGGCAAAGAAATTTCATGACTATTTAAAAATGGTTGTTAATATAATATGAAGCAGTGTCCTGTGGTAGAGGAAAGGCTGTGTATAGCATAAAGAGGAAAAATGATCAAGACAATTGTCCTTGAATTTTTGCTAACTTGTCAAGAAAATGATTCACCAAACAATGGCCTCGTAAGTGCTGAATGAGATGCTAATTTGTGTGCATATTTTCCTTCCACATCCAGCACTGTTACTTCAGGCAATTTCTCTGCTATTTGAGCTCTAAAAAATTGTTCTCATTTTTCTCACTGAAAAATAAGAATGCATGTCCTAGCACCCCCCCTTTTTCCCCACTGACACAAGCAGTGATATTTTCTAAGTTGGAAGGTGAATTAGGATTTGTCTGAAAGAAAGGTTTGTGCAATGGAAAAAACACACAGGTTGTGAGTTTTCCACCAGGATTTTAGGGTTTTTCACTAATGCCTGCAGGTACTGGGAAAGGTCATTTAAGTTCTCTGGCCAGGTTGCCTATCTGTAAAATAAAAGTAAGGGTGAAATACTTCTTTTTGCTGCATTCTGCAACTGCCTGTGGCTAGTTTGGCAGAAATGGACAACATCACAATAATAAGCTTCTGAGTGGAGAACACAGCTTCTTCACAAAGTGTTACCAAGAATGTGAGCAGAGATGTTGACACGTAAATAACTTTTAAGAGGCTGTGACATTTCACCATTCTTTCTTCTCTTATCATTGCAGTCTGAGAACACTTACCCCAAATGCGTGGCAAGGACAGCAGAAGCATGAATTTATATGAGCCCTACTGCCCCACTAGGGTCACATTCCTTGCTGATGACCAGCTGACAGGGCAATGTCTCCTTAACAGCCTGAAGCACAAGGTGCCTTCCCTTTGGTGATCCAGATAAGGGAGACCTGCTTTCACAATGATGAGCCCACAGCAAAAGGAGGACTATGTCAAGGTTTCAGAAATCAATCAGTTCTGTTGATTTTATAATAGCTTATATACTTCGCACAGAGAAAACTTAATCCAACTTTTAAAGAAATCACATAGGAAAGAAAGAAAGAAAGAAAGAAAGAAAGAAAGAAAGAAAGAAAGAAAGAAAGAAAGAAAGGAAGGAAGGAAGGAAGCCAAAAAAATAACAAAAATGTGTGCATTGCTAGAGTCATATATGTTAACATATTTATTGAAATTGATTGAAATGATTAGCTTTGTATCACCAGATTCTTACCTCACACAATTTTCTCAGTCAGGTTTTTAAAAAGAATTTTATTAAAAAAAATCCAATTTCTCAAAAGCATAAAGGCATGAAGATATTCGGAATCTTAGAAGGTGAGAGTTGTAGCAAATAAAAGTTTCTAAGCAATGAAGACATTCAGAATTTATTTTAAATTTCAGGGCTTGTATTCGAAGTTGAGAATTTGTACAAAGATATTCAGATTAGTGATGTACACATTTCCAGAACTGACAGCTATTTCTGATTAGTGATTTGTCAACCACTTCAGGTTTACTGAAAGTTTTGGCACACGTGTCTGTACAAAGATGATTATGTTTGCCTTAGTGCCTTGCCTTCAGAAGAGACCTTTTTAGTGTTAGTAACTGTATGTGAGGAGTTTAAGTGGCATCAAGAAAACTAGATTGAAATTCTGTAATTATGAACTTTTGTTAATCAGGAAAACGTAACATTAAGTTAATGCTACTGTTTCTTCACATTTTTGTTCTATTTCCAGGACTAATCCCTAGCTTTATTTTAATGGATATTTATTTCATTTCTTTTCCCTAATGATATCCATGGGATTATGTAACATTTTGAGTAGACATTTTGTCTGCGAGCAAGTATCAGTATACACCTTTCTTGCAAATGAATGTTACATACTTTCTACTACATTTTATATTTACTTGAATTAGTGTCCTATCCATAGGCACTGACACACAGCACATGAAACATCGTGATAGTCACGTATGATAGCCTTACAGTTTCAGGAACACGGCCTTTGATGTCAGAGAGAATTTGAAGTCACTATGAGACCAATAGAATTTTCTTGAATATTGTTTTCTCAACTGTTGGGTTTGAGTAAATTTAACTTTTAAAATATGCAATTTCTTCAAACAGTGAAGTATTATTTGGATATCTGTTCCATGTAGTCAGCATAGTAGTTAGCAAGATAACCATATTCTCTACTGGGTGACTCTTTTAAGTTTTTTTTTTCTTACTTACACAGGCCTCTAGAGTCCCAAATGATATTGTCTAGTACAGCAACAGGTCGCCTACGCATGGACTCATGCTCCCTTTCCTAACGACTCCACACTATTCATGCTGGCTCTGTCTCCTTCTGTGCTGGGGTCATGACACTGGAGCATATTTCCTTCTGAGAGGATCTGAGGCCAAGGCCTCTGCTCTCCCCCATCCCTTTCACACCTGACCCCAATCCTCATTTAGAAAAAGAACTTCAGTTTGCTGCCTGACTTCGATATTATCCTAGCCCACGTTTCTGCTGAGATCTTTGCCCTGTGGGCTGGGTAACATATTTTTCTATAGTTGGGTCCTGGCCTTTCCGACCTGAACCAAATGATTGTAGCATGGCTTTAAATGATCACTCAGGTTAGACCAAAGAAGAAAAGGGACCCCTTTATTCCTTATTTATTTAAATGCTGTGTCAACACCATTTAAAATTTGTCTTTTTAAACTTCTATCTCCTTTTTAGATAGAAATAAAATATCAATTTTAAATTGGTAGTCCCTTCTGAGACTCAGTAAAGCTCAGATATATCCATTATTTTAAGAGAAATAGTATTGTCTTAATTTTACAAGAAACAAAATGATTTATTCAATTCCCTAAAGTTATATAAACTTAGAAAGCTACAGAGTGCAGATTATATAGTCTCAGGCTTTTTGAATTTAGAAGCTATTGATTTTGTTCCTAATAATTATATTATGGATATTAGCTGCTTGTAAAATAGGAGTCAAAATAGGGAGAGACAGGATGCCAATGAAGAAACTTGTTTCCTTTGGTGGGGGGGAATAGTGTCAGAAATAAAATATTGACAAAATGAACATAGAGTTTGGAATATAATATTGTTCATTCAGAGCAAAAAATTATAGACACTAAAGTACTTTTATGTATTTTTATGGAAATATTTCTGGGAAGATTGTTGACATAAGCCAAAGAACCAGTGTTAGTAAAAGCATGAATTGTTTAGGTGCTCTACACAGCATATGGTACCCAGACCTGACTCAAAGTAAGAGAACAAAGGTCAGTTGTTAATGTAAGGAACACAATGACTCAAAAATATGGCAGAACAAAGTTTATTATCTATATTAAAGCTTAGGATGACATATTTTGGATTGAAGAACTTCTTGATAATTCATTAAAGACATATCAAAAGTATCGTTTAACCTGCCTGATTTGACAGTTCCTATCAACAATACTGAACTGATATTTATCACAAAATCCTGTGAACATCATAAATGTACTGGAAACTTTCAAAATGCCACTCATTTATGGCTGAGTAATTCAAACCACTTTACAATTATTTTTGTTGACTTTCTTCAGAGAAAAAATGTAATCATTAGAGATTATTGTTAGGGGAAATTCAAATTATTGCATATTTAATCTTAGAATCATGAATTTTTTTCATTATGGTTTTTCTCTTCATTGATGACCATCTGCTAAAGGCACACATATATCATTTAAGGACTTTTATAGAATATAGCATTTCTCATTTGCTTATGAATTTTTTGGATGATTCTGTATATTTCCAGTATGTAAAAGTTGACATTCTAATCTATTTAATCAATTTTATTAGCCATATGACATCCATAAAATAAATACCTATAAATTTATATCTATTCATGCATGCATGTTTGTGCATGTGTGTCAACACAGTTATTATGAAAGGGAATAACTGTAGAACTGATAATTAGTGATATAGTTTACTACTGAATGAACTAAAATATCTTACATATTACATATGGACTAATATGAAAGAATCAATAAAGTATTTTAAATAGAAAACCGATTAAAATATGCTAGAATCTTCCAATCTAAGCTGCCCTCAAAGGACTCAGACTCACTCTTTCCTTTCTTTTTTCTTTTCTTCTTTCTATTTTCTTCCTTCCTTCCTTCTTTGCTTTATTCTTCCTTCTTTCTTTCTATTTATTCTATGTATATTTGATCCCATTCACTTCCCATTCCTTTGCATCCACCCTTGCTCCTGCACTCCCTCTTCAAAATAATACAAAATTTAAGAGAAAAAAAGGGGAAAAATTAAAAATCTTGTCATGGAAGCTATCTTGTGACACAGTTGGTCACATAGTAAACTCTTTTATCTATTTATCTTTACTTGCAAGTGTTCAATGCACAGAGTCACTTGAGTGGTTAGAGCTCTCTGGTTTCTACTACACTATTGATTCAGGGTCCTCACTAGGCTGTCTCTTGGATATCCTGTTGTTATCCTGTGTTGTGTAGATCCTTCAGCTTTGGATCTGCCCTGTCAGATCCCTTCATGTGCTCCAGCAAGTCATAGATGGGGTGGATGTTGGGGTGACCAAGTCATAACCCTGGTTCTGGGCCTGGAGATCTGTAGAGTTGGTCCACTAGCCAGCCACTTCTCACTTGTTCTCGCTACCAGGGTGAGTTCTCCAGCATTGCAGCATTGCCCTGGCTAATTCACCTCTTGCACCAAAGAGTGAGGGGTGGGGCCAGTTCTCCTGTTTACATGCCCTCTGGGTCAACTCTCCCACATCTATACCATTAGGGTCAGCTCTGTTTTGCAGCCCAGGAGAGTTACAAAGTCCACTCTTTCGAGTGCTGTAGCTGGTAAGGCATGGGACAGTCCTATGACCTTAGGGCCAGCTCCTCTACCTGTCTCAGGTGTTGATGGACAGGAGGTGAGGTGTAAGGGGGGGCATCTCTAATCCCCCTCCTTCATGCAGACAAGTAGGTTGACACCAAGCTTACAACCTAGATGTGCTTCACAAAAGCTGTTTCCCAGGAAAGATTCCACAGCAAAGGCAAGGTCTCATGGTGATTTCTGGGACCTACCACAGTTCCCTCTTCCCTCTTTTGCATGGTAGCAACTTGTCTGTTTTTATCATTCCTAATTATTCATTGAATTAAGTATTCAAAACATTTATCTTCCAACTCTTTGACTTATTACCTGTCTTTTATCTCCTATTTCTATTCCTGTTAAACTAGGTATCTTGGAAAGTAACAACCAGTTCCCTTTCATTTTATTGTTTTCAGGACTATTGCTATAAATGCATAAAAGGTAACTAGGAAATACTTGATGAATAAATGAAGATATATTTTGGACTAACATAGTAATATGCCTATGAAACCATTAACTAGTAATTTATACAGAGTTAATATAAATATTAGTTTGGTCTCAAGTTTTTAGTGTTTACCTAGTCATCTGTTTTACCATTACAGCTACAAGTCCGGATAACAGCAAGGCAATAAAGAGATCATACACAAACTGCGTAATGCTTTGGAGTGCATCCATTACAAACTTTATATAACTTTATAACCTCATTAAACTTTCAAGGCTAAATAATTGTGACTCTATTTTTGTATCACAAATAAGATAGTGAACATTTTAATAGGATGATTAAGTCCAAACAACGCACTAAGAATTTCAAGTAGATTATTGGATTTAATGACCAGAGAGACTTGAGGAAATCTCAGTTTGGTGAAGACTGAAGCTTATACAGGGAGGCAGGGGATTTTATTCATGCAGAATGGAGGAAGTCTCGAATGAGTAAAGTCCTGAGTGAATGTGTGTTGTTGATAAGGGCATGGCCATGTCAAGGACCTTAGCTTCAGACTCATGGAAAATAGAAAAGTCTCTCCCTTCCCCTTTCCCCCCTTGCTGGGGTGAAGCTCAGAGAAAAAACAAATGGTAAAGCCTTCCTCTGACCCATGTGTGGGTATGGATAGTCTGTACAGAATATTCTCTCTCAGCCTTCTCACCCACCCACTTATTTACTGCCTGGAGACTGTTCCATTCCAGACATGACTCCTAATGAGATTAGATAAACCCATCTCCTTGATCTGCCTCTATACCTGCCTCCTTGTTCATCTGCATGTATTAACCTTGCTTCTCTGCTCAAGTGTATATTGTAAAACACTGAGTGCTGGTGTTTTTCCATCAGGTATCCCACTCTTCCTGATCCTGTGCTTCTGCCTATCTGTATTTCCTTCCTTCCCTCAATACCCTGGTCAATTCTATCTCTCCGGACCATGCTCCACGTGGAAGTTAAGAAAAATAATTCAATATTATAATTAGAAAATTAACTCTGATTAAAATCTGCAGTGGTTAGATGCTCAGTTTGAAAGAAAACTTGCTGCACAAGCATGGGCACTGGAGTTTGGATACCTAGTGCTCAAGAAAAAAGCACAGAACAGCAATGTGCACCTGTAATCCTGGTATTGGGAAGGGAGACAGGCATACCCCTAGAACTCTGTGAACAGTCAGTCTAACCAGTTAGCTCCAGTTTATACCCTGTCTCCAAAATAAGATGAAGTGATTGAGGAGGACACCAGTGTCAACTTCTGTTCAGTAGACACATGCACATACAAGGCTAGAAGCATGCACAGTTAAGGAGTATTAGTCAAGGGTGTTCCTGCCTATCACTGACCCTTACTTGTGTAAGCCTGGTCTGCCTTGCCTCTCCTCAGAGCTGTGTGGAATTTCTTCTTGCAAAACAAACTCTTTCTTGGGCTATCACCAGGTTTTGCACTTTATCTTCTCTCAACAGGCATTCCTGGGGAAATTTTAATTCTCTGGGGTCAATTGTTTCAATAGTCATCCAAGGTGAAGAACACAAGCATGTCTTAAGACTATCTCTTTGACAGAGCAGTTTTGATTAACTTCTGTTTGTTTTTAGACTTCAGTCTTGAGGTATTTAGGGTTATGTGGTGTCCTTGGTGTAAAAATTCCTGAAATAATCATGTTTCTGAAGCAAATACCTTAAGCAGAATATGAGGAAAAAGCCCAAGTTAGAAGACTTTTAGTTAATGTCAGGTCACCATGCAAAAGAGCCATTTCAACACACCTTATTACTTCTTCAGGGTAAACAGAACTCTTAGAAACAAAAGCTATCAGAGTCTTCAGTAACTTTTTTTTTCTTTTTTAGTATAAAGGGTTCTTTAGACTAAAAGTATGAGGAAGACAGTGAGGGAGGAACTTGTTATCTTTCCCTTTCTCTGATGCCAATATCTTCTTTTGAGAAACCAAACAGTGATATACAGATGCCTTAGAGTGGTACTACATAAGAATGCAAACTATTCCAGATTACTGTGTGTGAATCTGTGTGTGAATCTAAGTGGTATTCATAGTAGCCAGTGTTCTATTAACACTCAAGTAACAATAACAACTCTTCCATAAATGCAGAAGTGAACATCAACCAAATGTCCCAAACATTAATGTTCTTAAGTAGTGAAGTGTTTAAAGATATTTATCGAATTTCCCATAAATTTGAAGATATTCCTAAATTTCATTTGATCTTAGAAATCCACATCTCTCTACAGAATCTTTCCTAAATTATCAAAGATAAACGGAAATTTTAACTAATATTTACAAGGAACAATTGAATTGTTTCAGTTCTTTCCGTAGGTAATTCTACAAAAATTTTATGTAAAGAATAAAAGAATCACAAGAATTTGTACAAATAATACATATTCTGGGAAGTTCTTGAAATGTTTGTTATGAAGTTGATATATGATAATTATCTTTTAACTTATCATTTTAGAAGTTATAAAATAAGTTATTTGACCTTTTAATTCCCTCCAACTAAAATTAAATAACATGTTTCTATTGTGTATTCTTGTCTCTTGTCTGCCCTGAACTGATACTAAACACCATTAGTACCAGAGTGCAAACATTGTATTATATTCTGTGCACAGTAAAAGTATATTTTCCAATAATGATAATGTTGGAATGTTCAAGAGATCTATGGCGCTATCATTTTGCAACACTGAATTCATGATTTTCTCTAAAGGGTGGATCATGTTTGTTGGATAAAGAAAGTGCCAAACTAACCAAAACAATATGTGTATTCTATTACTCTTCCATTTGATGTTTCACAAAATGAAATGGTACCTAACCAAACCACAATATCAGGTTATGTATCCAAGTGGATTTTGTTTATTTGAATCAATATACAGGATTGTGCACGTTTGTGGGTTTACATTACCATAGCCACAGATGGTAGCCACTCAATGTATGACATTTTTATATAGATGCACATGTTTTCAATGATGCTAAGCTTAATAATTTATGAATTTTTATATAGCCCATGAGACTGAACGGCAGCCAAACAGAGCCACATCTTGAAATGTTGCTGATGTAAACTAAATTAACTCTAGCATAATACTGTACAAACAAAATGAGAATTCCAAATAAAACCAATGTATTCGATGCATTTGAAGTACTTCTCACATTCTGTGGGTCATAGAGGTGAAAGACTTCACACTCTTCCATTAAGGAAGTTTAGGCCTAGGGCTGCTGATGAATGCCCTCATATATTGTGTCTTCTAGACCTGTTGAAAAGTCCTTCAACTCAGAAGAACTCTACTTACACACCAATAGAGAAATACACGATGGCAGATGCAGAACTATAAACATATTGAATATTTAGAGTCCCCGAAGATGTAGAATTTGTTAGAAACAAATTATTTATACTTCTACTAATGAGGTACTTGCTGGAAACAGACAAACAAAACACCCTGTTTGACTTAAAATATATATTTACCTAATTTAATAATTTATATGAATAAAGTAAGGAATATATTCATGGATCCTAAATGTCTACATTTTAAAGCAATTTCCAACATTAAAACTTAGGAGTACTTCAGATATATTCAGCATTTGTAAAAATTATATAAGCATAGTAAAATCTTTTTACAATCTACTAATCCCCATAGAAAATATGTTTAATTCTTTATATGTGCCTGTAAGTGTTGCAGTATGTTATAAATACTGATTACTGACAAGATAATGTTATCATTCCAATTAAAATCACGACAATTATGTTTTATAAAAACTGGTACTACAATTGCGCGATGTCTGAGCAGACTGCTCTTGCCATATGGAATCCATACATTCATTCTAATTTATATATTATTATGAACTGAGATTTTTAATGTTGTAGAATATGCCTATTATATTAGAGTGTCCTACTCTAATAGACATAGAGAATTTTTCTGTGTGTAATATATTAGTCAACAATATTATCTTTTTAATGATCTATACAAAACATTATGCTATGAAGATTCAATTAAAAATGCATCACATCACCCAGCTGTGGAAATTGATAGATTTGCTACAAATTGAATTAAAAAATAACCTTAAGAAAGCAGCAAATAATGTGTATTTGAAAGTATTGTTAGTTTTAAAAGTGTGAGATATTTATACCAAAAGAATATTCATTTATAATTAAACAAAATATTTTGTGTTTTTTCTTATAATTTTCTATTTTATGTGTATGGGTAATATGCCTACATGCATATAAATATATAGATATAGATTGTCTGTGTTTGTGTGTGTGTGTGTGTGTGTGTGTGTGTGTACCAAATGCATGCTTGGTGCCATAGATGCCCTGTAACTGGAGTTACAAACAGTATGGACTCCCATGTGGGGGCTGGAAATAGAATCCATATCCTTTACAGTGCTCTTAACCACTGGGTCATTTCTCCAGTCCCCAAAGTTGGTTTTAATAATATAACATTCTAGTAAACATATGTTCTAAAGTCTAATAGCACAAATATATCCATACAAGAGTATTACACACATACTTATTTATAGCTTTTTTTTTCCATTTTAAGCTAAGTTGAGTCAAAAGCAGGAAGAGGAGACATGTGGTTACAATATTCTCCTGGAAAGAACCCATAATCACTGTTCACTACTCCAGGTGGAACATTGGCTTGTAGGTTCACACCGCTGTTGGGAGGCTGCAGTGTTACCTAAGAATGGATGTGTTATTGGCACAAACTGTATGGCACCAGACATAACAGCAGAAGCAGAACCTAAATCTCAGGAACTACATACGTTCACCTTCATACTCCTTTCTACATGAAAGCAGATCATTAGACCTATATTTGAGAAGTGCCCAGCTTATGGAATAAGGAAAAAAGAAACAACAGCAAAACAACTGTGCCTCTTAAAACACGGTATTCAGGGGAATCTGAACAAACTGGCCCTGTCATGTCTCCTCCCACCCTCAATTTAGAATCATTAGATCATGTTCCATTTGACTGAGCATGCTCCATGGTCTGTACCTCTTCATCCTACCTAATCCTAAAAACACGTTTTTCTTCTTCATTAAGCCATCTTTCCTGAAATCTCCTGTTGGCAATCTTCTTATTGAAGTACATTTTTATATTTTCTTCTTGTTATCCTGGCTTTTGTTATAGGTACATAGCTACAAACCTAGTAATGGTGAAGAAAAGAAATATTGACTTGCTATAAGTGCATACAGGGTCTCCCCACCACTCTGGGGGACTGCTACTATGTTCATGCTGCAAATGCTGCTATGAAAGTTGCTCATTTTTTATATCTTACCTATGAGAAGTTTCAGAAAAAGGATCCAAAACCAGTAATGGCCATCACCAAAGATCACTGTGGGAGAATTAGAGAACTGAAACAGCCAGAATTTAGAATTGAATCCCATTCAGTTTTGTATTTTTTTAATCTAAGTTTAGCAAACAATTTATCTTTAGAAATATTTAGAAATCCCTTAAGAATTTTTTATCTCATTATGCTTAATCACATTCATTTATTATTTAAGTTAAATAACATTGATAACTTCTCTGTGGGGCGCTGAATTTTAGCAAATACATAACATGCTTTTAAAGTTGCTCATAGCACTATGTACTTTAGTTTATAATGTTCATAACAGCTCTAATTTGACGATCATTTGTGAATTAACTTGAAAATACCCACTTTCCTCAATAAATAATAAGTTGAAAGATTATTTTTTCTTATCAGTTTATTTTTGGCACTTACAACATTGTTAGATTCATAGTAGATGTTCAGTGCACATTCAATAGCATAATAAATGAATGAAAGCAGAGGTATTTTTCCAAGTCCTATTGAGTATTATAATAATTGTTTAGTCTAATACACTAAAGATTATACCATTGGTTAAATCATATAGCAGTTTCCGAACAAGCAAATTATGTAAAGTAGATTTGGAATAGACTTGCCAAATGTCTTTTGATTTATTTCTCTTTGTTACATTAAAATAGAAAAAATATATTCTATTTATAATTATTCATAATACTTAATCATTTGAATATAATAACCTTTTGCACTATTGCATGTTTTATATTAATTGTGAAGGTACTAATATAAAATAAAATAGGTCAGTGATATATATTTTTTAATTACTATGTTTATTAGAATCACTGCTCCTTGCAATTTTCCCATGGGAAATCTCCTGACTAGCCTAAAATGTCTGTGCACATATGGATGTTTTTCAATACGTTTCAGAATGTCAAATGGGGGCCACTCATAGAATCCATTAAAAGTATTAGCCAAGTACAAAGGAGAAATTGTACTTTGTATAAATAAGAAAGTTTAAAAAGAGGATTTCCAATTTGAAACATTTATGCTAAGACTACATAATGATTAACCAGTCTTAATAGAAGAAAAAGGCAAAATAATCAATAGTTAATCTCACCAAGTGTAGAGAACCATATTTTCTGATCACAAAGGAGGTTTGTGGTGGAATTAGCTAATTGACATCTGCTGGGAATGACTTCGGTGTATAATAGAATTTTCACAAAATAGATGTTCCTCAGAATATTCCATTAGCAAATGTGACCTTTGGCAAACAATGCCAAGCCTCAGAGTTTTCATCTGAGTGACTGAAGAGATTGGATCAATAAACTTCAAACCCAAAGCTCCACAGTGTTCTCTGATGCTTCCAGCCTCCCACTCCAATACTGACATTCTCATATGGTTTTGAATGGTAAACTTGAATACATTGCAAATATTTGCAATGTTTAAGAATAACACAGTCAAGATGGATAATTGAAGCATAGAATGAGATTTTCTTTTTGTCATTTTAAAAATATATTAGGTGGATATACACAAGATTGACTATGTCTACAGTGTGTGTAAAATAATCTGAAATAAAAATATTAGTTGATTGTTAACATTATATATTGCATTAAAGAGCTTGAATTTTACTTATTATGTTGGATGACTATTTTATATAAAATATATTCAGAAGTAAAATATGAATAAAAAGAGAGGTGGAATGAGGAGAATAAGACAAGGAGCTAATCAATGAAGAATACTAATTCATTTTGGTCTTAAAAGCTTTGGGTGATTGATTGATGACTTTCAGAACCCATGAGCAAATTTTGCACTGATGATTTCTTTCAACCATTGTTACTGTCCCTCGAGTCCAAGTCCACATTCACAGATGCCTGACTATGATCTCTTCATCAGATGAGATGATGTCTGAAACCTGTAATATTATACTTTTCCAAAATTAAGGCTCTGTCACAGCAGCAGTGGCAATACATGGTAAAAAAAAAATAAGTCGTTATTTTTGTGACTCTCTCCATTTACCTGTAGATTTCATGATTCTGTTTCTTAACACCTGAATATTATTCCATTGTGCTGCTGCATCACATTTTCTTTCTTTATCCATTCATCCATTGGCAGACACTTAGGTTGTCCCCCATATCTGACTATTATGAACAGAACAACAATGAACATAGTTGAGGAAGTGTCTCCGTAGTAGGATGGAGCCTCCTTTGGGAATATGCGCAAATGTGCTGGATCTGGATCTTGAGGTAGATGGATTCCCAGCTTCCTGCAGAACTCCCCTTTACATACATATTATGGCTTCTGATTTTCTGTTTATAGGGGATTTCTATGAGTTCAAACATGTGTTTCTGCATCTGTATTTGTTTCTCATGCACTGTCTTTAGCTCTTTCTTTTCTTTCTTTTTTTTTTTTTTTTTTTTTTTTTTTTTTTTTTTTTTTTTTTTTTTTTTTTTTTTTTTTTTTTTTTTTGTTTTGTTTTTCGAGGCAGGGTTTCTCTGTGGCTTTGGAGCCTGTCCTGAAACTAGTTCTTGTAGACCATGCTGGTCTCGAACTCAGGACAGAAATCTGCCTGTCTCTGCCTCCCGAGTGCTGGGATTAAAGGTGTGTGCAACCACCGCCCAGCCTGTCTTTGGCTCTTTTGTTTCTTTTTGTTTAGTTTTACTTTGATTTCTTCGGTTTTATTTTATTATTTTATTTTTTTCCTTCGATGCTTGTTTGTTTCCTAACTCTAAAGGGAGAAGGTGTAGCTCTGGAGAGGAGGGGAGGTGGGCAGGAAAAGGAAGGGATTGGGGGACAGAAACAGTAGCAGAGATACATTGCATGAACAAAAAACTATTTTGAAGAAAAGAAAAACAAGTGGTGGCTCATTATGTATAAGATACCCAATGCTGAAACAGTGCTGTCTGCTAATCACAACTAACTTGTGCTGCTCATCATTATTTATATTGGCCATATAAAATATTACAACTTTAATCTGGGGTTTAATATGTCTTAAAGTTTGCAAAACTGCACTTTTCCTTCTGCTTAGCTCACAGCGTATATTTGACTTTCTGTACTAGACTGATGATGTAATCTGCTCCTTTCCAATTGAAGTACCTACATTTTTGTAATGATGTGCTGATTTGTTTCTATTTAAAGCTTTATTTAAATAAACATACATGTGAATAAGAGAAGGATTTTGCTAACAGCCTTTGCCTTGATGTCTTCCCTTCTCACATTTCCCAGTGGCAGTGCAGGGTGTGACCCGATGAAGGAGGGCGAGACCTGATGGAGGAGGTGAGCATGAGGAAGCTTATCTTCTTCTATAAGTTAACAAGGTTGCTTCTGCAGGCTAGAATTTCCAGTTTGGGGATTTTTGAGAAAAAGGACTTGCAGAACTCATGTTTTGGAAAAATGCCAAATGAACAAGTAAAACGTTCAAAATTTAACCCCCGGCTAAATCTGAATCTCACCTTTACAAAATGAATCTCAGGAAAAACAAGAAAAAGAATTCTTAAAGCTTTACTTGCATAAAAGTGCAGAGAGGTTAGGTTTTCTTTATGCTTTATATAATAATACACTAATAATTCCTTGAAGATTCTTATAGCACCTCTGTTTTCAAAGGGGTTTTGTTTGTTTGTTTGTTTGTTTGATTTTGCTTAATTTCAGTTATCATATGGATATTTAAAATCAAAGTTGTTGATTTCTATAATAGATCTTGAGAAATGTTTAATTTTTTATAATTTAGTGATCAAATAGAGTAAAAGTATATCAATTTGTTTTGGTATAAATATGGAAAATTTTAAGTCAAACAATATTTTACAATTAATTTGGTAAATGCAATTATATAAATTAAACTTTTATGATATTTGCAATGGATAAAAATGTGAGTAAACTTTACTTCATGGTACTTATGAGTTTTGAATGTGAGTAAATTAGGAGCCATTGCTTCACACAACTGCCACCAACTGAAAAACAGATACTGTCTCCTGAAGTTAGGGAAAGACACAAGCTTTTTTCATCTAGTTCTCAGTGAGCACTGCAGTTAACAACACTATGACTTATATACTTTTCTTTCCAAGTAAACAATAAAGATAGAGCATTTGTCTTCGTGCTAACTCTAAAAATTAAGTATCAGTAGATGATAATGAACAAAGAGGCCCACAGCTGAACAATGTGAGGAGAATGAAGGGCTTTGGAGCTCTGAACCCTAAATGAATGTCTTTATATCAAGGCCCGGGGATTTCTACAGAGGAGGGGCCAAAGGATTGAGAGAGCCAGAGGCAGCAGATGGTGGCAAGGAAAAAGCATCATTAGGACTGACACTCTCATGAACTCACACGGACAAGAACTGCTATACAGGTTCAAATGAAACAAAACCTGAGCACTGGGAAGGGAAATGGACATGGGCTCCCACTCCTAACCAAGAAGCTATTTGCAATTGATACCTAGTGGGAAAGGGGAGATCTATTTTCTCCAGTGGACTGTCACTGATCTATCAACCACACTCTAGGAGTCCCTGTACAGGAGTAGTTAGTCAATCAAACTAACTCTATGGTTTTGTGGGGTAGGGTTTTTGGTTTGCTCTATTTTTCTTTGCTTTTCTTTTTCTTTTCTTTTTTTGGTGTGTGGGTGTGTGTGATTGTTTTGGGCTTTTTAAGTTTCCTTGCTTTGAATTTTGTATTTGGGTATTCTGTTGTTGTTGTTGTTTAGTTTATTACTCTTTAGGGGCAAGGACAGGGAGTGTGAAGTTGGATATAGAGGTGGCGAAGATCTGGATGAGTCAGGGGAGAAGAAATATATTGTATGAAAAAAGTTAAATCAAGCAAAAATTAAGTTTTAGAATTTATACAAAAACTGTTAGAGCTGGTGTCCAATTGGAGCACTCTCCACTTGTTAGTGATGAAACATATACTTACTATTTTCTTTTACAATGTTAGTATGATTGTTCTTTTCATTTATATTGTGAGCATTGACAAATACAGAACACCACTTAGGGAGAACAGCCTCATCCTTGGATCCAGCTATACGGTAATAGAGTAAAGGGATGAGTATACAGAGTGAGGTCCAGGACAGTTAGGAATACACACAGAAACCATCTCTGGAAAACAAACAAACAAAAAACAAAAATTTCCACCTAGACCTTCAATTTCACTGAATATACATTTTGTCACTATCTCTTAAGAAGTAGAATGCTGATCAGCCTTCTCAAATGATATCATCAGACATTTGCGGTCTGAAGATATGTAAGTTTGGTTTTTTTCTCCAGCTGGTTTTAGGAAGCTGCTTTCTCTGCAATCAACTATAGGATGCCATTATCTGGTAACTCAAAATAGTACATTGATATTAGGATACTTGTTGTGGTCCCTTTGTTAGCATGGCAGTTGTTATTATACCTTCTTGACACTCTGACACACACAGACAGCAAAGCAATGATGAAGTCCATTGTCCTTACAGTGTCTTGCTGAAAGAGAAGGTGAAAACACTCCCTAGTTTTCTGATTATGATAACTAATCCTGTCACAACTCACCTTAACCACTTTCTAAATGTCTAATCAGAGAAAGGAAACAATTGAGACTCTAATTTCTAAAAGAATTGTAACCTTTGCTGTGTTTGTTCTCTTATTTGTGACGAGTATATAGTAGTGACTAATTTCCATCCATATGAATTTCTTTAAAATAGACTTTATATTGTTTCATTTAGACAATATCAAGAAACCTGTCATTAATAACTGAAGCAGAGGCAGACTGTAATGGGTCTAACGGCGGTCTATCAGCCGTGAACTGAGGGACTGTATAGCTGTATCTGAAAAACAGAGTGTAGCAAACACAGAGATGGAGCCCTTGGCACAGTCAGACTGCCTTTTCCAGGACGATAGCAAGACATAGACACACTTAGGTGAGGACATGCAGTGTAGATAATCTCCAAGCCATCTTATTCCAAACAAGGAAATTATCTTAAGCATTTGGGATTCACACTTTAATCTTTGAAGCTTTAAGTCAGACCATAGATGCTTATGCATATTTAACAAGGATAAAGTTTTTAACCATTAAATGTTTTTTTTTTAAAATTATACTCTCATTTTAAGAAAAGACACTGGTTCATCCACAACTCTGTCTCTCCTTATCCATGCATGCTATGACTACACCAAGGGAGGAAGGGACAATAATTCTGAATGGCAATGGTTTGGGACTTTCAGAACCAATAAGAGCCTGGATGATGAGAGTGGTCTCTCAGGCCAGTCTCCTTTAGAGCAGCGGAGCCCCTGTGTGCTGGTACTCATCATAATGATGCTCCACCACTTCATTTTCTCTCCACAGTCACACCACAGCACAGCTCTGCACTGTATGCCCACCCAGCAGAAGAAGCCCGCTCCTAGTCTGTAATTGATCCCATTACCACCGTGACATAGTTACCACTCACCTCGGAGAACACTGCCTCCTGCAGGTCTCTGTCAGTCTTCTAGCATAGAATTCAGACTCATGTTCTCTCCCTTCCAAAGGATTTCTTGGGTTCTTTATCGATCTCCTTAATGTCCTTCAACATCATAGCATGTGCCAAGTCCTCAGTTCACACAGTTAGCTCCTGAACCTGTGCAAGTGACGGCATTGCACAGACATTTTGGATCATGGAGGACGGTCGTGAGCCTCACATTCTGCACCTCTGGCAATTCCACTTTTCATGCACTTTTTCTCGCCTGGGGCTGGACGTCTTCCAGTTCTACTAATCACTTCATGGCGGAAGGTCAAATGAAGCCAGATAAAGTGCTCACAACTGCAGCTGCTGCTGACTGAGAAACAAACACCATCTTCAATATCTGCAGTCTTGTCCTATTTCTGTCTGGATAAGGCTGTTTTAAAATCCATCCCTCTGCTTCCATTTTACCTTTGTGACCTTTGGTCTTCCTGTGAAGTAGCCAGTACCTGTGTTACGGAGTGCTCAAATATTTTTCAGATATAATTTATAAATAAGTTACCCGGTGCATATAATTTCCAGGAATAAGAATCGTACCACTCCTAGGCATATATCCAAAGGATGCTCAACTATGTTATTAGCAGTGTTATT
The DNA here is from genome assembly GCA_004026605.1 of Ondatra zibethicus. NCBI lineage: Eukaryota > Metazoa > Chordata > Mammalia > Rodentia > Cricetidae > Ondatra > Ondatra zibethicus. The sequence goes on along the minus strand of PVIU01003752.1, from coordinate 76,374 downwards.
CGTAATAACCAGAACCTGGAAAGAGCCTAGATGCCCCTCAACCTAAGTCAATGAAATGATTACTAATTACATTTCGCTATACTCATAGATCAATGCCTTGTCAATCAGGAAGGCTTCATCCAGTAACTAATGGGAGCAGTGGCAGTGATCCACAGTCAAACATTAGGTGAAGCTCAGGCAGCCCTCAGGGCAGAGGGCGAGGACGGCAGGAGCCAGAGGGGTTGAGGACACCAGAACACAACCCACAGTATCAACTCAGCAGAGGTCATTAGGGTTCACAGAGACTGAAGTAGTAACCAAAAAGCATTCATGGATCTGTGCTAGTTCTGTGGTTGTTTAGCTTGTTTTTTTTTGTTGGACTTCGAACAGTTCAGTGTGTGTCTGTGTGTGTGGGGGGAGGTGGTCTCTGAATCTTTTGTCTGCTCTTGGGGTCCTATTCCTCTGACTGGGTGTCCCAGTTCACCTTGATATGAGGCTTTGTGCCTAGTTTTATTGTAACTTGTTATGCTATGTTTGGTTGTTATTCCTCGGAGGCCAGCTCTTTTGACAAGGGAAGCAGAAGAGCAGTGGATCTGGGGGAGACTGGATGTTGGGGAGGCTGGAAGGAGTGGAAGAAGGGGAAGGATGTATTGTTTGAGAGAAGAATGAAGAAAAAGAAGGAAGGAAGGGAGGAAGGAAGGAAGGGAGGGAGGGAAAGAGGGAAGAAGAAAGGAAGGAAGGAAGGAAGGAAGGAAGGAAGGAAGGAAGGAAGGTAGGAAGGAAGAGATGTAATGAAAGTGAAAGAAAGAAGCTTTCAAATGCAACCCAATTTAGACTTAGGGACAGGAAAGTCTGCCTGATAAGCCAGTGCTTAAAAAGGCTATGCAGAAGGCGATTCTGCTCCACCGCCACAGACTTCTGCTCATTCGCTGCAGCTTGTTGCTTGTTTGAGTGAGTTGCTGAGATCATACTTGCCCCCCACCCCAACTATAGATTCCATAGTACTCCACAAAGGGCTTGAAAAGCAAAGAGATAGAAAAGACTCCAAAATAGATAAAAATTCACAAATTCATGGCAAGACGCTATAGATGAACCCCAAGATTTTCATATGCTTCTTCTGCTGTAACTTATACAAATATTATGGAATTATAAAGAAAAGGAGGAACAGATTGCCTAGAGTCCTCTTTTCTCTATTTTTTGACTAAAAGAAAGTTTAAAAGGGTTAAATAATAATTATTAAGGTAAGTCAAGGAAAAGAAGGTAGAAAGGGTGGTCTAAAAAGAAGAAAACAGTAAAGAAAACAGAAAGGGGAGACATTTTAAATAATAAGTCATAATTATAGACATCTGTGAAATAATATATATGTATATTTACATATCATTTGGAATGATTGTACAAGCTGATTAAGGAATTTACTATCTCACCTATTTATCTGATTTTGTTGTGAGAGCATTTAAGCATCTGTAAGCCAAGGATGTTTGTTTAGGTCAGTGGCATGTATTTAATTGGGTAATCGAGATTCACTCTTTCCTTTTTCTATTCCCTATGAACCCTTATTACTTTATCAATGTGCAGTGTGATTTTTTTAATATCTTATCTACTTCTTTTACATCATGGTTAAAACAGTAATAATAATCTGTAGAAATACCAGCCCTAATATAAACATTTTATCACACAAGTTTTAGCTTTACAAGGATGTAGTAAAATCTACACATATTCAGAAGAACACTTCTTCAAATTATGAATTCATTATCATATGCCCTTGAGATGCTGGGCTGCAACAGTGAGCATAGCTTCTCACCGCAATGAGTCAATAGTCAACAATTATGGAGGGAGGGTCTCAAAAATTTTAATTATAAAGAAAATAAAATCTGGAGGCATTGACATAGCTAACTCCTCATATATGTTACTGCAGCTGTCACCAACAAAGAAGTTGTTCAGGTTGTTCACTTGCTGTGGCTTCTGATGTTGTCATTCACTGGACTACTTCAAAATATCTGTGCTATTTTAAGATTTAGAGACCACCAAGAAAAGCTGTAATTGTGCATTGCATTAAAGGTCTTAATGATTTTAGAATGACGACAAGCAGGAATGATGTTAGGGGGGAAAAGCTGCATGAAGAGCACTCCCCGAGGCTAGAGGAAATAATAATGAGTCAGATGAAAAAACTTTTCTTTCGATAGTCGATTTCCAAAAGCTTCAACTCAGGACACAGGGGCACCCTTTTAGTCTTATTACCATGAAAGATGAATAGCTTTGCAGTAATGATGACTAGCAGCAACAAGGGCTAGTGCTCTAGAGACCTCACGGCTGGACCCTTCCTCTCATCACCCCGCGCTGGAAAGCATCAGCTGGTTGTGTAGCAGTGAGACTACATAAGGGTAGGACTGGCCGTAGTGTGGAAGACAGTTCATGGAAAGATGTTCTCTAAGTCCAATTAAATAAAGAAATGACACAAAAGGCCATTTGTAAGTAGTCAACAGTTCTTCCTACATGAAATTAATAGCTCTAATTTAAAAGATCTCTTCATTCAAGCACTTTAGAGTGGTACTCACTCAATTTCAAATATCATTACCAAGTTGGAAAAGTGACTTGTTTGGGAGGAGTTAAACACAGAAAGTCGGTTAAATTATAGTCTATTTTGGTCTGGCAAGAATCTATTCCCTGCTGATGCCAAACAAGAATTCAGTTTTTTAGGAGCCCAAATATTTTAAAGTGTTCTTTACTACTAGCAATAAAAATGTGTTTATTTAAAAAATGCTTCTATTTTAAATCTAAAATGCAAAGAATATTTAAATCTTAACTATCCCTCATACCAAGCTGAAACTCCCCCCCATTTTGTGGAAAACTATGTATGCTCACATTCCCATTATTCTAGACTATTTCAGTACTTTCTAGGAAGGATGCTTTTGACTCAGTTGTCCTGCTGTTGCTGCATTGTTTGATATTCCCAAGGGAGGGGACTCGATATCATTGTTGTGCACACATGTTTTATTATTTTTTTCTTCGATACCTTTCTCCTATTCAGTTTGTGAAGCTCTATTTTCTTTGCCTGCCATCTACAAATTGCAAGTTCTTTCTCATGCTCTTTTACTTAGGTTTACTAATGGAGCCTCTTATTTGAGAAAAATTGAGACCTCCCCGATTTCCCACAGCACACTATAGGCCTGTTTCAGTGATTTACATAATTCAGGTGCTCTGGTCATGAAATAGTCTCACCTCCCAAACCTTCCCACCTACTCTGGACCATTACCTTTCTAGATGCTTGCATACTGCACATCCTGTGGGATCTTGCTCAAAGCTCATGTTAATTGCATTCAACCTATATACTTGTCCTAATGTTCTCTTTTACCCAGCTCCAACTATGCACCCTTTTGTGTGCTCAGCAGCAGCACATGTTTGCTTTTCCCTGAAATATTCATTTATTCTTCAGCACAAATCACAAAACAATTGCAGTCAATTCCAGTACTCTCTCCATTAGTGTCTGAAAAGAGATAGAACATGTATGTTGCACAGATATGTCGATATTTCCAAGATAAATGAGTATAAAATCATGGAATGGTTGTGGCTAGCTGAATACCACATTTGCAGCTTTCTCTCTGTGTATATTGCACAGGTTTTTCTCTCTGCGTTATACTCTACACTCCTCTCATAAGGTATCAACTATTGCTCTGCATCCCGGGGAAAACATGCAATGAATCTTTCCCAAGTTTATGTAGAATCATCTATACTTTGGCGTACCTCTCAGTTCCCTAATTTTGTCTTCTCTCATTTTAGCACAGATGAACTGGCTTGTTCTCAATAACAATAACTTTTCAGCTTCAGAAAGAACCTCTCCTTTCTATCATCCAGAAGTTCCATCCAAATCTCCAGATTATATTCTTTGTGTAATAAAATATGATGCCCAATGTAATGATTAAGGAGGTTATAAGGCTTTTAAGATGTGATCAACCAATGGAGATAGTGCTTTCATGAGGGGATTAATGGTACTTTTCTTGCCATGTTAATTCTTCAAATAGTGAGGGTGAGTTACTCTTTTAGTATAATATTTGTATTAATTCTTTGAAAAGTTTATATATGCAATTAATGCATTTGATAACATTCTACCCACACTCCTCTCCTAATTCCTCCCATATCCTCCCAACATCCCCCCACTAATACATGATGCTTATATGCTTATGAGAGTGTGGCCATCCATTAAAACATAGTGGATCTACCAGAGACCTCACCCTTGCTCCCTTGAAGCAGCCATCATCTGTCAGTACACCACCACCCACAGATAGGACCCTTGAGCCCCTCCGCTCTCCATGCTGAAATGGTTGCTGGTTTCGTCTGAAGCAGGTCCGGTGTGGGCAATGACAGCAGCCGAGTTCATGATCTCAGAGGACTCGCCATATCCAGAAGACACTGTTTCAGTCTTCCCTGCTCATATTCTAGTTTATACAGTCTTTATGTCCTCCATTTTGAGATAGTTGCTAAGCCGAGGAAGAAGAGAGCATAATGTAGATGTCCCCATTCATTTTCTGACTAGTTAGAAGCTTCTGCATTTCTGGTGCAAACTGACAGTCTCTTCGCATGACTAGATTAGATACGGTGAGAACTGGCTGTGTAAAGAGGCACTTTCCATAGTATTTTTCTCTTCTACATGTGTTTGCTTGCTTTTCCTTATTTCTATGTGATGAGGAACATTAAGCCACTTCAAGGTCATTTCCATTCAAATCCAACAACTTCAAAATTTTTGAAAAAGGACAAAACATAGGAAAACCAAACTGCATAAGGAAAAGATTATTGTAGGGTAACATTATATATGCAGAGAACACACATGAATGACTGAGGTTTGTCAAATACATCAGGCATATTAAATATAATGGATTAAGCCACCTATTAAAGGATAAACAATTTCAAACTGGCTCACAGGAAAGCTCACTTTATGCTGAATGCATGAAGCAAACCTAAAACAATGTGATCTTGATAGGCTAGGGAATAAGGGACAAACAGATGTACAGCATAAATGTATAACATAGAAAGTACAGGTTGATACTGTTGGCAGAAAAAGGAGACTAGGTTAAAAGGCACTGAAGGTTAAAAATTGTAGTGATAAAAACTCTAACATCTAATAAGTATATGAAACTCTATATGAACTAGCGAACAACTAAAGCTAAATAGGAGGGACATGTATTAAATACCAAAGAGAAAGAAAACCACTGAGACTGGAAGAGTTGAGCTCTATATTACCAGTGAACTATAAATTAAGTAGACATATATGTATTTAACAGTAAATATATATATATATATATTTAAAAGGTTTTTGATATAATATGATGCTGTTATTGTAGGGTAACAATGTAAGTGCCTTAGTCTAAAGTGCACAAATGTCATGGAAACAAAACTTACATTTAATCAATCAAGTGCTCCAAATTGATTTTAAATAATATACAAAGCACTTTTTATGTGACTTCGGTAGATTTTAAAGATAACACAATCTAAAATGAAAGAAAAGACCTCTTACTCCGAGATTTTTTTTTAAATAGCAAGACTGAAGGGAGGTGAAGTAGTTACCTTTTGTTTTTTGCATACACTTAGGATTTTGGACGTTACATGCATCTGTAGGTCTAAAGACAACTCACAGCAGTCTGTTTCTCTCCTTCCAGCATGTAGTTTTAGCAACCTGTCTGGACCCTCTCTTGAGATTTAAGATTTCTCCATCTCTTTATAATATGTAGAAGGAAGAAAAATTAGGAAGCAACATCGCAACGTTTCTGTGAAATGATCATTTAAGCACTACATGTCAGACACATGACTGGTTAGCAATGCAAGAAGAGACTGTGTGGACATCTAGTTTTATATTACCTTCTTAAAATGTTGCTGCATTTCACTTTACTTCTGTGCAGGGATTATGCGTATGTGCAGGGGAGAGCACGGCTTGTTGGAATTGCTCTGCTTCTTCCACCACATAGGTCCAAGGGAATGAGTTCAAATCATGAGGCTGCTTGGTAAGTACTTTCCTCTACAAGACATCTCACGAGCCCTACACTACCACTTGAACATGATTTTGTCCACCTTTTCAGATTCTTCTACAGCCTTTAACAACTGTGTCCTCTCCTAAGAAGTGCAACGATAATAAAGTTGGAGACAAGGTTTTCACGATATCGATTATGATAGACCTTCAATGTAGATGTTTCTCTGACAGGCTCAAAAGTAAAATATGGGAAGCAACACTTTAACTCAGAAAATGATAATTTTAATGAAGTATCAATTAAAAGGAGAATAGGATTTGTAAAAGTATTATAATGATTCATTATTATTTATTTTGTTAAAAAGCATACATATTTCATTAACATTCCTTGCTAATGGTAATTCTATTGGATGTACACCTGTTTAATGATGCTAGATAGAAAAATTAATTTCCTGTTTCCATGTAGCTTAGAAAAGCCAGAATGATTCCAAACATTAAATTAGTACTCTAAAAATTTGCCTTTATTAATTCATATCTGTACAATCAGGATGATTTCATCAGGGCTTTCCGTCAGCAAGGATGTAGATTAGGCATGCCAATTACCCCACTATTACACAAAGCAGATCCAGTCAAGTGGTACCATTTTAAATTATTGTAGTTCCCTAAATACTGATATTGTTGTTAATGATAATGATTATTTTTTGCAGATTGGATAGAGATCCAGCAATCTGGCCTGGTCTGCACGGCTGGCATTCACTTAGTTACTAAATACCTCAGTCTCAGTGTGCAAGCAATTTGTTCTTTTGAGCACCTCAGGCTGCCTGGTGTGGTTCTTAGATGTTCCCCTAAGGCTCCTGTGTAAGTGCTTGCTACTCAGCCCCTGGCCATTTCAGCCACAGTGAAATCTTTAAAATGCATGGAATTGAGGAAAACCTTTTGGTGCATGGGGCCATGACTTTAAGAGGATTGTGAGACTCCAGTATCTTCCCCACCTCCCTTTTCAATTCCTAGTCATAAAGTGGAAGGAACGAGGAAATAGAATGGCAAGGTTTCTGAAAAACAGTGATAATTTAAGCAGGACATATTAAACCTGGGAGGCGGTAAATTTAAAGTAGTGATAAGAAGTAAAACTAAATAAGTTCATGAGTTGCTTCCATCACTCACTCTGTAGCACGTGTTGCCTATTCACAGGCACCAGAGAGGCAAGAAGAGGTGATTAATCACAAATGGGAGCCTCCGAATTAGGAGACAAAGTATGCCCCCTATCTCAGACATTTTGTTAAAGTGAACGAAAACTAACACAGGTACCATTTCCTATTAATCTGTGTCTTTTTTTTCTTTTTGAAAAAGATGAGTAACTTTTTGTGTGATATTATAAAGCTATATTTTAGACTCAGTAACTATAACACACTTGTTACATCCCTTTTAAAGAATAAACTAGTGGGAAAAGGAAAGGAAAGAAGGCAGAGCATGAAAATCAGTATTCTCATAATTGTTTTATTATATATTGTAATATTTTAATGGTAAAATAAGCATGGTTCTAGAGTGAAAGAAATAGTAGAGGCACAAACACAGTAGTGAAGAAAATCATGAATTTTCTCCTATTTGTGGAAACCAATGGTTCAACTTTGTCCAAAACAAACCTCATTGTATAAAGAGAGAAATTCTATCTAATACATTTGTGTGGAAGGCATTTTGATCATATCTGTACAAATCAGGGGTTATTTTGGAAAACCATCCCATGTTTTCATGGATACTGATTTCCTTGTGGTGAGCAGCTGCTTATGACCTTAAACAAAGCAGAAGCTGAGGAATGCCGGCCTGCTGGCTGTCCTGGCCAGCGCTCGCCAGCTAATCCACAAAGGACCGGTTTCATTCCACTTGGGATACAGGTATATTTGGGGTTGTGGGAATAACACAGCTTTGTCTATTAGTTTTGAACCAGAACAAATAAGCCACAAGAGGGCATATTTTTCTTCATTTTATCAGCCTTGTACAAATAAGGACGACTTTAGTTAGGTATCATATGAAACCATCTCCACCACTGTCCTAAAAGAATACAGTGACCTCAGATAGACTCTAAGTGTGAAAGAATTATAAAATGGGAAGGAAAGCAAATTTGAAGGTATTTTTTGCAGGTGGTATATAGAGAAATTATTTTTCCATAAACTCCTTTCTTGGGGATTGTTGATTGATATAAGTATAATGTTACAACTAAAAAAAAATGAATCATTTATCTAACTTCAAAATCCCCCCTTTTACAACATCCCACGTCAAGTGGTCAAGTATGGGAAACCTTTCCAGCTTCTGGTGAATTTCAAAGTCAAGGAGGTTTTTCTTTTCCGAGGTCTCAGGATTTGTGCCAAAGGGGCTGGCCTGTGTTTTTATTTTTATTTTGAAACACATTCCTGCTGAATTTAATTATTCACCACACCCCAACCCAGCTAAGTAAATATAACCCTAAGATTCCAGCCTGGAAAGTCTTGAAAAATAGCTGATTTTTTAAAATACTCTATAGCATAGTGAAAGAAACATTCCAGACAGGACACTGGGGCAGGAACCTGAAGGAGGTGGGTGGTCATTCCATCTCTCTTGACTCTGCTCTCCTCATCGGAAGATGTCTCAGTAGGCAGTCTCTAAGGCTATTCCTCACTGTGAATGTCTGTGAATACTCATGCTGAAAAACAGTCCCGATTGAAGACTTAAAGTGAGATCCAGACAGCTTGGCATTCCAACTAACTAACCGTAAGTTATTTACTGCTCTTATCTGATGATGACGAGCAGTAGTGTATCTATAAGATGTATATAAAAGATAAAAGTTACATATGCTCTTCTCAACTACTAGCTAAATACATTTAATGATTTGATGATGTAAAAGTCTAATGAATTGATAATGAGTGAATTTCTAAGATCAAGTGAAACAGTGCGTGTGATTAATTGTGGGTGTGTTATGTGTGTGTGTGTGTGTGTGTGTGTGTGTGTGTGTTGGGGGGTGCTTGGTGTTTATTAAAGAGAAATACCTTATAGAAGATAAAGTATATGAGCCACTTTTAGCTCATGCCATCACTTGTTCTAATTAAACATAAATTATCATAAGTCCCACTTTCAGCCTTATCTTCCTGTATTGACGTGTTAATATGTGAAAGAACATCCATAAATTAGTGTTTATTATAATGTTTTATGTATGATCACGTTAGAACAGGTTTGTATACATGAGTACTAAATGGCCTGTTTTAACTCTCCATTTTCTTTAATTGTCTCTGGGTGGGCATAAATTTTCCAGTATCTTTTTCATTCCTTTTTTTTTTCTTTTAAAATCTTTGAGGTTCCACTTATTCGGGGGAAATACAGCTAAAACAGCATATTTGATGAAAAGAGTCACAATCTAGCACCTTCTGAGAACACATCCATATTATGAGATGCTGTTAGGTTGACATTCTGAACCCAGTGATTATCTTCTCAGTGTCAGAGGAATATTGTACAGAGGGCTTCTCCATATACAATTTACTTAAACACCCGAAAAATATGTGTTTTCTTTGCCCTACATTTTCCCTTTAGACTGAAGCAGACACACTAGCAGCAGCTCAATAGTTCTAAATGATAACATATATGTTCCCACTGTAACTAAGGGTTGTTTGTTGAATCCTCAAAAGCAGTCCCTGGACTCAAGTTAAACCATATAATGAACCTTATATTTTAGCAAAACAATGTAAATGACTCCCCTTATCCTAAGGATTCCTGCAATGACTCAGGTAGTGTGTGGCTCCATAGGACATGGAGCCAATGTTTTTTTGATGACAGTAATATCAGAGTCCTGGAGTTTTTAAAACCATCCTATTGGGATACAGTACAGTTAACACACATTCTGGTGGAAAAAGTTCAACAACCAAGTATCCCCATCACCTGCACTTTTTTCATGAATGTATCCATACCCACAGATTAGCTGAACACTTAGCAGGTTCAGGATAACTAGGAAGATCTTGAAGGCTTAGTAAGCTACACAGCTCAAACCATTTACCATATTTTGAAACTCTGCAGTTGATTCTGTCTGCTTCATGCTCAGAGTAATTAAAAGGAAAGAAGGCACAGAACCCATATACCAAATGCTCTTTTCTCATGGTACCTTCAGGAGGCTCTAGCAAATTCAACCTAATTTCGAAGTGAGCGTACTTCAGACTAAAACAGTTCAATGCTAATTCATAGGCCTTGTATTAGGATCTACGGAAATAAACACACAAACAGCCAGCACGTATTGCATGTAGGCACATGCCTAGCTAATTATGATATAGAAGGAAAGGGGTTTCTAATAATACCAAATCAAAGTGCTTTAGGAAAACAGGAGGGAATGATTAATGCTGTAGGGGCTTTGTAGAAAGAGTTGCAATGGTAGCAATGAGGACGCATCCTTTATTGTAAAGACACTAAACTGAATGATTTAGATAGGAGGGAAAGGGGAAATCCAGACTTAACAGCAGTTATCGTTAGACATAATATTTCAGTCAATAAGCCAACAAAAACATTCAAGAATTCATGAATAATGCTTAAGTAAAGAGCTACTTACCACGAATCCCCCAAGTGAGAAAGCACACAGCTATGCTGTGGGAGTTAGAAAGAGGTAGTGGGTTCACACCAGAAGTTTGGACTCTTGATGACTAGTTAATAATGTAAACAAATATAACAATACAAAACTAGAGGTTAATGCAGGAAACACTAAGGTTATGGTTAATTATGAGAGAAATGGCACGTTGACAAGGAAACTTCAGAGAGGAGTTGCTATGGGTTGAAATAGTCTGTGAAGATTTCAATTTTCCTATGTGAAAAGAGAAAAATTATGGGGTTGGCTGGTGACAGGCAAAATCAAAGTTATAGAGGCGGGCAGCATGGGACACAGTACAGAACCTTGGTCAGAGTAAGGAAACCTAAGCCCCTCATTAGGCTGAGTCTGCCACCAGCCACCTACAATGTGACGTGACTCACTTCGCGTCTGTGGTCCCGTCTTCAGCTGGTAGAAGGCTGAATTAAGAGTTCTTTTACACCCTTCATTTCTCCCATCACAGTGCTTGCCTTCTGACCATCCCCAAGTAACAAACAGACCTCTTGTCATTTCCTAAGGTTGCACTGAAACTTTGCGGCGCCTATATTTAAAGCCAGCGCACAGGCAGGAAGCGCTGGCTGTTTGGTTTCTATGGGACTACTTCAAGGGAGCTCTAGGTGGCAACTGAGGTCATGGTTAGCAGTGGAGTTCTCTTCATGGTAGGATTTGCCATGTCTCTGTCCACAAGACTCAATTGAACAGGCTCTTCGCACGTCCTTGTGCGTGCCTCTCCACTAGCCTTTGCTTTTTAAGAAATTCGTCTAAGTAAGCCATTTATTATTTATACATGATTTTCTTGGGATTTTACCTCTAAATTGGGGAGTTTTAGTTTCCTCAAAATCTATGTCCAGGGTTTGTGCTCGTATTCCTCCAAATTATTCTTGTTGTGTGATCAAAGTTTGCAAAAATGTCCAAAAGAACCCGGAAGGAAGGAGGGCCGCACCCACCACCTCGGGGCCAGTTGTGAGGAAAAGGTGAAGATTCCACGTTGCAAAGTTTCAGGGGTCGGTCACTGAAGAGAACTAATTCGCTCAACCTTTCCAGGCCACTAAATGTAGGCTGGAGTTTACCAGAGAAACACCTGTACTTTTCCCAGGGCAACTGGAATTTTTAGGGTGGCATTTGTGGTCAACCATTGCCCCTGTTGTTTCTGCCTTTGGGTACTTTCTGAAAGAGAAGGGAATACAGGCTCTCTAAATCACCCAGGCCCAGACTGAGACGACAGGGGTTGCTTTACTGACTGACACAACACCCCATCCTCCCCAAAGCACTCACAGATCCGGCCGGAACTACCTCCAAACCCACCCTGGACAGCCAGGCGCAGACAGGGAAGGCCTGTGAGCTCTGGAGGGATTGCCAGCACATCGGAAGAGGCCCGGAGCTGGGGGAGGAGATTGGAGGGAGAGGTAATCCCTGGCGTTTTGAGCATCCCCTTTTTAGAAAGACGGAGTCTCTCCCAGGACAGCTGCTGCGGTCACACCACAAACTTAAAAGCCGCCCTCCTGCTTGGAGCGTGCCTTTCCTCACCAAGCTCCCCGGCCAAAGAGCCAACTGGTGGGTCGCTGTCCTCGCGGGGAGACGCTCGGGGGACAGGAGCGCCCCCTGCCTTCCCGCCCCGCCGAAGCCAGCGCCTCCGCGCTCCGCCAGGGCCGCCCGCGCACCGCGGCTCAGCCTGGACTGCGGCTCCTAAGAACTCGCGCCTGTGCCCGGGGTCCCGGTCCTCTCGGCCATCGCCGGCTGTCCCTATTTCTCTCCTGAAACAGCGTCGGAGGGAAGGGGAAAGCGACAAGAGTTGCCAGCAGGAAGGTAAGTCTGGGTTCGGGTCACCTGCCGCTCCAGTGGGTGGGTGCTCTGGCGGCTTAATGTTAAGCAGGGATGGTGGGATGAGAGCGTGACTGTGGATCCGAAACGGTAACCCTCAGCGACCGGGATGTGGGGACCTGTGCCGAGTCTGAGAAGGCGCGGGAGAGCGCACCGGGAGCAGCTGCGCCGCGGGACAGACTGGGGAGCCCAGGAGCTCCGCTTCGGAGATAGTGCGGCAACTGGGGCGCAGTGCCACCACGCCGCTGTGCTTCAGAATCTCACTCCGAAGCTCTACCAGCCTGTGCCGCTGAAAGTTTGCTTGCCGGGGCGCCGGGCTTGAGAAATTTACCCTCTTCCTGGATACCCCTTCCCGGGTCCCCTTCCTAGGCTTGACAGTCAAAGAAACTTGGGGACCTGCTCCCCACCTCCCCACAACTACAGGTTCATTTGGAGCAGCGTTGGTAGGGGCGGTCCAGAATGAATTAAGCAAAGTGTAACTGCGCCCAGCTCGCCCCTTTTCCTTTTAGCTTGGGGACACTGAAGGTAGGAGCAAGTTGGTTGTTTTGGTTGTGGCACTTTGAGAAAGGGAGCTACAACACCTTTTTTCTTTCAAAGAAATCGCGACTGGCGGTCTGTTGGGAGAGCGCAGCCCTCTTGCTAGGGCGGGGTGGGGTAGGAGGTTTTGAAGCCAGATAAGAGCTTCCAAGCTTGCTGACTGTGAAATAAGGTTATGGCAAGTGTTCTGCAACCAGGGAATTCTGTGGCCCCGGACACGACCCCCCACTGCGCATTTAACCCCGAGGGCACCACCTAGGCTCTCTCAGATTCGCCAACTGCTCTGGCAACCTCGAGGACTGTTTTCTGAAACGATATTCCTTTCCCCACGACTTGTGCTCAACCTCGTGGGCTGAGTTAATTTGCCTAAGTCCTGGCCCTTGGAGGGACTTGACAGGAGAAGGAGACACCCCTGTGCTCTGCTGGGCTATCTGGAATGTGGGGACTGGATTGGAGACGCATGCCTGGCAAATGAGGCTGCTGACTTCAGCCATTAGGTATTAAGGATGTTGGAGCTAAATTGGCGAACTTTTCACCATTTTGTGTCAAACCCTAACAGAATGCAGTATCCCTACGTGGATTCTTCTTTCTCCACCCAAACCCTTGGCATCACACCCCACTCTAGCCGCGAGTTCCTATTTGCACGATAAAACGAAGCAGCAAGTACCAGTAAGTGGAGAGGACCTAAAGTCTCAAATTCCAAGGAAAAGGGTTCTCTTGAATATGTGCATCAGCACTGGGAAGATGGAGCACTCAACCTGGAGAAAGGAGTTTACATGATAAAGAGATACCATGCCCACCCCACCCCTACCTCCCACCCTTGACCTGCACCTTGGAGTATCTCTGCTGCTTTTGTGTAACCCATGACAACTGCCAGGGTAAGGGCAATCAGAGCCTTCTCCATCTGACATGTGGAAAGAAAAATATGAAGGATACAGAAGGGAGGGCGGCTCAAGCCATCACTCCGTGGAAGCCATTCACCCTCCTTCTCTAGCTAAAGTGCAGGAAGGATCAATATTGGGAGTGACCAGCCATATCTGGCAGTTGCTTTAGCTCCCTGTGGTCTTGGAGTCCTGGCTGGTGTGGCTTTCACTGACAGACTAAGGGATGGCCAGGCTGGGGTCAAGAGATGGGAACAGACCTTGGCCCTTAAAAAGAACAGCCAGGAAATGATGTGCAAAGAGATAAGGAGAAGATCAAGGGGTAACTGAGAGACAATGAAATGAGACTAATTTGACCTGCCAAAATTTCACATGGAATTTACCCACTTATGAAATGGAAAATTGCTGGAAAAGGAAACTGACATTCATCAAATATCTGTTGTGTCCATGTGCTCTGTATACTCTTTTATTGCTCTCAATATTGTCTAAATGGTCTCTTGATGATTAAAAAGGAAAATTAATATTGTTCCATTGGACTTTTATATTGTTAGTAAATAATCATAGCTTTAAAAGTTACATCAATAGGAAAATGTACTAAATCCTCACTCTGTTCATTTTAGAGGCGACAATAGAGTCAAAATGATGATGATATGCGTGAACAAATACACATTGTAAGGGGTAAGGCTGCTGTAGGGGCTCAATTGCTTGGTTGTGGCTCTCCCTTCAGGAACCTAAGATAGCGCCCCATGACTCTACTGGAACGGAAGTCTTTTTCGAGGTCTATATGAGTAAACACGTATATGTGAAGAACACTAGAAAAGTTGATTGGAAAGGACATAATAACTCATCTCCAGACCTATAAATGTTCATAATATCAAAATTCCAAGTGTATACGCATAACATGTTCCCAAAATTATTAGGACTTTAAACATATTTTTAAAAGAAAAGAATATCCTTATCTGACAGCAACTCTGAAGTTGGGAACACCTCTTTCGATGACAAGTTTCCCCTGTCCCACGACCTACACATCAGAAACCTTCCTATTTTGGCCATTGTTTTACCTTCACAAGTGTCTGCTGCTGATTAGAAAGAAGGATAAAGATTGGGCTCCCAGCTCCCTCTTGCTGAAATCCTGAGGGAGAAGCCTGGGGAAAAATGTCTGTCAAGGCAAATGTCTGAAGACAATCAGGCGAACATGAGTAGAATCACCAGATGAAATGATAGAAAAATAGTTACTGGGATTTCCCTTTCACAGGACTGCCTTCGTAGGCAAATTTTTACCTGATGAAGTTGTTCTCCATTTTGTAGGGGAAAGTTGTACAAAGATAAACTTGTTATTTGTAGGGGAAGGTTGCACAAAGATAAACTTGTTATTCTTATTGTTATTTCTGTGTGTCAGAGTGAAGATTATGTTTGTGTGAGGGAAAACCAGGATGACACAATGACAAAGGTAGAGGAAGAATGTCTGGACATTCATGGTTCCTTAGGTTTGAATGTGAGTCACCAACTCTATCTTCTTTTCCAGACTTGGGACATACTTCATCCATACTTGTAGTTAAATTAAGGCAGAATCTTTCATGATTCCCAGTTCTTACCTTTCATATGGTTCATTGTGTGGACATGGCATGTTAACTGTCATACAGTTTGCAGATATTACCAGGCATCTCAGTAGATATCTCCTAAGGTTAGAAGCATCTCATGGCTCAGCATTCATTTATTAAAGTAGTAATGAAGTTGCTGGGCTAAGTTTCCACCAGGTTTTTATGAATGTGGACTATTAATTCATCTTAAATGGAAAGTCTTCCAGTGACTGTTACCGTAAAAAGTAGTAGGATATCTTCAGATTGTTTAAAACAGCTATATTACCTTGGGGGAAAAAAAAGGAGAAGAAGAAGTTGACCAAAATTTGGTCTTTCATCTAGAAGGTTTAATATTTTCTTGGGAAATTGTCCTTTTCATTTAATAAACAAGGGCAGCCAATGGTCTATGTTGTTATTAGTAGTAATAGTATTTTACTGTAAACACATGCAGCTTCGTAGAGTATCTAAGGAAGGTTAAAACGTCTTTGAGGCTTTCCTATCACAAACCTTGAGGTTAAAACAGAGCAAGCTGCCACATTTAGGGACTAAGCAGCAACAACAGTAGAAATGATGATTGATACTTGGCAATATTTGGTGACCACAAAATCACAATGTTGGTTTTTAAAACTTCTCTTCCTCTAGGAGACATTGGCCAGATTCTCCCTTACTTTTATGTCTTTGAAGTCCATCCTTATTATGCTGAAATACTTCAACTGTTTCTCTATGCTTATATTGTTTATAATTCCTGCCTAGATCATAGAAATCTGGAGGGAAATAATTTGCCTTCTCTTAATTTTGAATACCTTTAGTTAATACTGTACAGAGCAGTATTGAAATCTAATTAATTAATTATTCTATAGATACTATCTATAGATAGTAATTTTAATATCTATAATGTTAATATTAATTTTAATATATATAATGTTGACAAAATGAGTCCAAGTTCATACTTAATTGTCTTGATTATAACAAGTAGATATTTTTGTCGTTTCTGAATTTTTCTATTCACTTAAAGTATTTAACTCCCAGAGTTTAGTGATCATGCAGGGACACAGGAAGGACATACACTCATGCACTTAAAAGAGTTACATACCCCCAAATTATTAAATTCATGGGATTTTTGGAAGAACCTAATTAATTAGGAATGATTTAATCTATGTCGTCTGTGACAATGGTAGTTTTACTTTAATCAGTAAAGTATTTGGGAAAATAAGAGATAATTTATGGTAAATAAAAAATACTCATAAGCAGCTACGACACTTAGGAAGTTATTTTGAATTTTGGTAATGAGACAGATTCATTACTGACATTTTTACATAAATTAAATTATCAAGCAACATGTATACACAAGTGCTTTTAGGAAGATAGTGCATGTACTACAATATATGGCTCTTTTTAATTATTTTGATCCTTCACTGTTATTATTTGATTTTGCATTTCCACATTTACACTTAAGTTAAACCATTTTAATAGTACTGAAACAGTGCATTTTCAAGCTGCTTATTAATCTCCCATTAGTAAGTCCTTTCAATGTGCTCATTCTATTGTAACACTCAGTAAGCCATATACACCTCCCCAAACGGAAAGGAAAGAGTAAAACAAAGTGTGAAGGGACTCATTGACCCTGAGAGACTTATCTGCATTAATCTGTCTTCCTGAGTAAACCATCATCCTTCACCTTGCATCAGCTTCTGCTTTGGTAAAGAGGAATCACTTCTTTTACATCCCTTGTTTCTTCTGGGACGCAGTCTAGTAATTTTAGAAAGTGATATTTCAATAGGTAATGCTGTGCAATGCTTTCACTGGCAACTCACAGCAATGTGGAAATGTTCTTCCAGTTAATCAAAAATTGTCCTAATGGAACTACCGCATCCTAAAGTAGTAAGCTAACATACACACACACACACACACACACACACACACACATGATTGAGCCCAATAAAACAAAAAATAAATTATTCAGCTTCTAAAAATAAAGCAAGATTACTTATGTGGTAAATAAAGTTGTATAATTATATGAAAGTAACACATTGATAATCTATCATCAGGTGATTGGCATTTTCCTATCTTAAATGAGTCATGCTCTTTGCTACACCTTTTAATTAGACTCTTGAAGACTTTAAACAGACATTGGAGATTATGGTGCTGTTTGTAATCCAGATGAGCTTCCCAGCTGCCATTTAAATAAATGAGCTAAGTACATATAACTATAAGTACATTGCATAACAAAAGTTACAATAGAACCTTTCTCAGTAGAGATGTTGTCTGGACTCATTAGAATAAAGAGACTGAGGAACAATGTAAGCCAATTTATCTTAGCTTATATTAACTTTTGAAGGTGGGACTCAGAGCAAGGACTTCTACTAAGTTCATTTTTTAAAGTTCCTTATAGGTTATACTCATGAATTCTCAAAAATATGGTTGCCTAAACAAGACCTGCATGATGAGAATTCCAGCTGAAGGCCAACATAGACTGGGAACATCTTATGAGTGTCTGATCCTAGATGAAGAGTTGCAGACAGTCAACTATTGCTGAAAATGGAGAATCAGTTTTCTCCAGGGTGTGAAAGTTCCCAACTGAGTTATCCAACTACAAGTAGTAATCTCTAAGAACATATGTTTACAAGCAGCACTAAGTGAACTCAGTGGCTTGTGTATGTGACTATGTGCTTGAATGTACACATGTGTAGCATTAATTAAAGAAGAGGTCATGAGTGTGAGAGGTAACGGAGGAAAGGGGAGCTGGAGCAGGGAGAAGAAAAGATGGACATGATACAAATAGAGTACTCACGTATGTAATTTTCAAATATTAAAAAGACACAGCTGGATCCATGCCTAATGATGGAATGATGTCAAATTAAATCTACATAATCTAGGTTTTATGACGTGTAAAACCAGCATAAGGTTTTTTCTTTTTTATCTTTATCATAAAAATAGGCTATAAGTACTAAATTCAGGTATTCTAAAGTATTGTATTTCTTATTATTGTTATTACCAGGGGATATTCGGTCCTCATATATAAAGTAATTAATCGAGGAAAGTAACAAGAGTTCTATAAGGCATTAAAAATTTTAAAGGAAATAATATTCTTATTATGGGCAACACTTTTAGTTTTGAAAATATTATACTGTATTTCACGAATAGATAGTTGAGGCTACAAATTACCTATAATAGTAACTTCCAAATGAGTAGGAATGACACTAATTCACGTTTACTTGTTGAAATAATGTGTATAATTTTATGAGATTTATAAAATTCTTATTTTGACAGCTTTCAAGGCAAAAATGGTGCAGGATCATTATTCCAAAATTAATTAATTCTAGGAAGCAAAATGTAGGAAGTTCAGTAATCATTTTTCCATAAATCTACTACATTCAAAGATATGTGCTAATTACTAAGACATGAGTAAGTTTATATTAAAATTAAGTTTTATATTTAACAAATAGCAACTGCATTTTGCTTTTTAATATCATTCTTCAGTAGGAAGAACCCAGCTTCCTTAGAGAAATACCTAATTCTAGGACTACTTTGAAATATCAGAAAATAAAAGAGCACTAAGCAACATACACAACCATACCTAATGTACATACAAACATATGTCCACACACAAATTCACAGACACATACACACTAACACACAAAAACTCACACACATCACATCTGTACATACACACATGCATGCACACACTAATTCACCCAGAAACACATACACATACCCCACATGTGCATACACACATGCCTACAAACACAAACTCACACACACATGTGCATGCATACCCACAGACACACACATGTATACATACATTCACTCACAGAAAAATGTACATACACATGCACAAGCAGTCACCTGTACAAAAACTCACACACACGTCTTCATACATACATGTGTCTTCTACACACACACATATGCACATGTGCACAAACACACATATACACATGTGCATACATACACACATGTGTGTACACACTCACACATTCATGCACACAAATACACACATGCTCTTACACACATATATGTAAACACACATACGTATTCATGCATGTGCATGTACACACAAATGATAGCTGTATGCCAAAACGATAGATGAACCAATGGTTAGAATTCCTAATGATCAAAATTCAAATAATATGAACAATCAAATCTGTAGTAATAATTATGAAACAAGTATAAAATAAATATCCATGAAATTGAAATAGTTTTCATAATTTTTATCAAATAATAAACATAGGAGAAAATTTAGGTTCCCTGTGCAGAAAATCTTCAAATAATTTCTGTACTGAGGTAAGAAAGAGAAACAGAACGGCATTAGGGTGAGAACAACTTTCTTCCCAAAGAGCATGGGGTGGAGGGGGCAAAGAAAGAGAGCACTACACAGGAATTAATTCTCACGAACCCCATCTCCCTGCCAGTGTCCACCACGTTGTCACATTTAAAATGGCAGTCACAGATCTCATGGATGGTATGCACTTTTCCTGTGAGTGAGTAAAGGTGGTGTATTTTTAATTGGGCTCTTTCTTAAATCTGTAATCCCATGAATGCCAGAGAAAAAACTCGAGACAAATTACACTAGTGGAAAATTTAGAAATCCTCACACCTCTCAATGCCATCAATAACTAGGACAGTTTGCAATACTGTTAAAGATTAATGAAAATAATGGAAATGTACTATAGATTTCTTGTAAAAAATGTGAATAAATTTGGTACTGGTAATATCTCCTTAATTGTTTATTATTTGTAGTGAATGTCCATACAAATGTAAAATACAGATAATGAGAAAGCATGTGTGAGTTTTAGGGAAATTGCTCTATTTTCTAAGTGTTTATAGAAATCTAAAACTCCTCTGAAACATTATGTTTACAGCATGCATTGAGAAAGCAGACTGAAGGTGAGCCATTCTGTACCCATCAGGGTTAACATCTCTCTCTCTCTCTCTGGTGTGTGTGTGTGTGTGTGTGTGTGTGTGTGTTCGTGTGTTTGTCATGCATATAGGATTTTTCCTTATATATGTCTGTGCAGGTGTCATATATGTGTGCCAAGGAGATCAGGAGAGGATATCAGATCTCTTGCAGTTACAGATGGTTGTAAACTGTCATGTGAGTGCTGGAAATAGAACCTGGGTCCTCTGCAAGACCATTAAATATTCTTAATTGCTGAGTCATCTCTCAAGTTCCAAGATATTTTAATTGAATGTTTGATTACTTTCTCTGATTTGGGTATCCTATTAATGCTGCTAGCTTCTTCTGTTAATAATAAAGATAATAAATCTTATCATCACAAAAATAAATACAGTGACTTGGCTATCCTCATAATTATTTCTTTTCAAAGTAAGATAGAATACTGAATTTCCAAAATCTTCTAAATCACATTATTGTTGTTTGTCACAAAAATAAAGCTGTATGTTAGCAATCAATGAATCAGTGTTAAGTGTTTAAAGGCATAGGGAAGGGTTTTCTCTCTGTATTTCTGCTGCTTGCTGGCTTTACTGAGATCCATCATTGTTCCCAGATGTCTTCAATTCTAGATAAAGGTTATCCTTCCAAAATTCTTATCAAAGTCAATGAATGAATACTTAGACTTTTCTCTTTTTTTCAACCTCAACGAACCCACTCTGTCAAATATGTTAAAGATTAGTATCCATCAAATTCTATATGTGCAATAACTATGCATGACTATGTTGGATGCTCTAGAATTCCTGGGGAGTTTCTATCTTCCATAGATCTTCCTAGAAGCTGAGGCATATTTGTATTTCTGCAGATGTATAGTGACAGCAAAGGGGACTGCCTCTTGCCACCGGATCAATTATATTTATTATACACATATATGCATGAGTACTCACATATATATTTTTTCATGTACTTGCATATTACATGAGTCTATATTATGCATTCATACATATCTACATGCATGTATGTTCTCACATGCATACCTCTAAATATAAGTGCTCCTTCTTCATCTTTATTTCTTTCTCTAAGGAGAGAGATTCATATGTAAAATTTTACTGTTTCACGCAATATTCTTGTCTAAATTTGGTACAATTTTGTTGTTGTTGCTTTGAGTTTTGTTTTAATGTATATTTTGAAGAATTTGTTGTGTTTTCAAATGTAAGTGCCAAATGTGGCGGCACATTCCTGTAATTCCATTCAACTCAGTGGCTGAGGCAAGAGGATGGCAAATCTTGAGGGTAGGCTTGTTTGCTTACTTACAAGACTCCATGTCAAAATGGAATACAAAACACTCATCTGTTATGTGCAAGGCCATAAGATTCAATCTCTAGGATCAGAGAGAGAAACAAACAAGCAAACAAACCAACAAAACCTGGTTTATTGTTTTGTGGGCAGCTCCCTTTACATTTGAGCCAAAAACCATGTCATTTTGTCATTTCTATTGCTTTGCTCTTTACTCTTTCTGCATATTCATAATTGTTTAGTGATGACCTGAATTAGAGTCTCTGTTGAACTTGTGTTTTAACATGGCAAAAGTTAAAAACTTAGCATTTCTTTTATTTTTTTAAACTTTTCTTCCTCTGGTTTTAGTTTACATGAGTCATAATATAAAACACACAAGAACTTCTCTGTGAAAAGTTTGATTACCTGGCTGCAGGAGACATGACTAAGCCTACCTCTGGTGACAGTACACTGTATTATAAACTTGTGAAATAGACTGACATTACCTGACTAATATGATTTGGACCCTCACTGAAATGTTAGATTTATGTTTTCCCTGTGGCCAAAGAAATGAAAACTTTCTTAATATTTGTTCTTGATCCATGATTGTATGTAACATGAGGGCCTGCCTTGTTGGAGTTTCTGTCCTGCCCAGTTCCCACAGTCTTTAGGTCCCAAAGAAAATCACACAGAGAATCTACATTAAATATAAACTGATTGGCCCATTAGGTCAGGCTTCTTGTTAACTCTTATAACTTATATTAACCCATTATTCTTATCTATGTTAGTCACATGGCTTGGTACCTTTTTTGGCAGGGCAGGTCACATCCTGCTTCTTCGGTGTCTAAACAGGACTGGGCAGAAATGGGTTTCCTTCTTCCCAGAATTCTCCTGTTCTCATTGACCTGCCTCTACTTCCTGTCTGGTTGTCCTGCCTATACTTCCTGCCTGGCTGCTGCCCAATCTGTGTTTATTTAAAACATAATTGACAGGATATAGACAATTGTCCCGCAACAATTGTACATGCCTAGAAGCCCAGCACTTAGCAGCTGGAGGCAGGAGGATCAGAAGTTCAAAGCTAAACTACAGATCAAGGCCAGTTAGGTGCATGAGACTGTGTCTTCAAAAACCAAATGAACAAAAGTCGTCTGACCTATGATAAGTTACCTTAGTCAAAAGGAGGAATTAAACAATATTTTGTGAAAACTTCTTAAATGTTTAATTTCAATAATGGAGACATATTTAATTCATATTTTGAAAAGGTTATCATGTTGTTCTTCTTATCTCTTCTGAACATATTTTCAAGTAATTGTTGACTTCTGAAAAGTAATTATAACCAAACTAATATTTTAAAAATATCATTTCAAATATTTTCTAATTGAAATTTTACTTTATATACCAGAGGACAAATTCTTTGAATGTTAATACAATTGTAGAATTATTGATTTTGGCCTTGATGTATTTTTCAATATAGAGTTGATTTTGACTACATTGTCTTTTGTCATTCCTTTTTATTATATTTCTATATTATAACCTAGTCAGTGTTTACATATTATTTTTAATACAGATTTGTAGAGAATAAAGGTACCCAGACTCTTTTGGATGCAAAGCTATCTGCACGATAGAAGAATATCAGACACATGCTTACATCTCAAACTGGGAAGTCGATTCAAATCAAAAATCTTGTGTTCTGTTTGAAGTGAGGGCTTTTATCACCTGTAAAGTAGCTGTTCAAAAGTACTGATGCCAGATAGTCAGATGAGCAAACACCATCACCCTGTCTTTGGCTCAATTCACGTTTTACAGAGCCATGGGGATTGTTGTCTTAGACTTCTCTGTGATGAGGTTTGGCAGAGAACATTCATTGTTCAGGTTTTTAAAAGGGCAAGCTTTTGGCAGGAAAAACTTGCACAGAAAAGGAATGCACTGCTTACACATGTGCACTCAATAAACGTTCAGTGTGCCTGGGCTAACATACTATGGGTTTGCTTACCCCACCCTCCACCCTGGCTCTGCACCCTGATTGTTTCAAAGCCTGCCTTTGTTGTATCCCTATCAACACACTTCTTTTCATATTTCAGGAAGCAGTATTATTATTCATATTTCAAAAGGTATTAGTGTGTAATGAACAGTCACTTCCTATCCTTTAACTTTCACTCCAGAGTTATTAAAAGAACAACTGTATTGAGGTTTCCTTTCCCCCAGTTTTTAGCAGTCCACATCATAATGTCCATGACAACCGGCAATCATCTTTTTGTATATCTGTAATCCTATATCATTTCCAATAGTCAGAAACGAAGATGCTGAATTACCCTCAAAGTCTGGTATAAAGGTTTGCGTGTGTGTGTTTGTGTGTGTGTGTGTGTGTGTGTGTGTGTGTGTGTAGAGAATGCAGGTGTATGTGCACTTTAATAGGTATCAGGATGAACAAGCACAGTCATGTGTATTTCCCTAGGCAGTAAGCCAAACAAGCCAGTGTCAGCCTCTTCAGCCAAACACTTGTGCCTGCGATTCCTCTGTTCTTTCCATATGAGGATTTTGCTGCATTTAATTCTCCTTTCTCTTGGTTTTGTCTTCCTTTGTTGCCATCACAGCTCCCAGTCCTTAGCTAAAGGCTCCGTCCATTCTGATCCTTAGACTATGTTCACTCAGACCCAGTAAATCTTTTCTGAGGAATAATTTTCACTCTAATCCTACTCACCTGTCCAGAAGAGAATTCCCTCCCTCCCAGTTCTTCTAAAACCACTGAGCAAGCTGCTCTAGGATAAGGACTCAAAGGTGATTGGCTGTGTATCTTTCCTCTGTCATCCTGTCAGCGATCCCCCGCAGCTTTGGCTTGGATGACTCAGTCTGTCATATTCACACTGAAGGTGATCCATTCACATTCTACTGCTTTTCCTTTTTCATGTCATGACTGTTTGAATATGGAGTGAATCATAGAGCATAGTTTACAATGCACTGCTTCATTACAAAGCTTTTCCCACACATATATTTGTTTTGTGTTTTTCTCTGCTTGAAGCCCATCTGTCTCCATTCATCTTCTGTATTTTATTTATTTCAATAAATATTTATTGAATGTGTGTCTGTTATATATCCTGTGTGAGATTCATTAATGGAACAAAATGTAAAAGCATACCTACTGTTCTTCAGTAGACACTGAGTACCAAGAACCAAGGCAAACTTCTCTATCAAACCCAAGAAATGAGTCTTTGGTCAAAATGGTTCCCTAAACTTCCTGAATACTGCAGACTAATTCCAAAATATTCATTACTCCCCAAAATCTAATGGTAAGATCATATTTCCGAGAAGATCACATACATGTGACATAGATCATGGAGTAATCTAGCTGCTATTCATTTTGAAGTTTCAACACTGCTGATTAGTGTTCATAGTGCTAGGAGGTATTATACAGACTGCTAGAGGAGAAACGTAATTCACACTCAAACCCAGCTATGAACTGTTATCTAAAATAGTAACCTGCCTGAAAGTTATACCCAGTCGCTAGTGGCACAATCATTAGAGAGAGGAACCAACCATTTTTAAAATTAATTTAGGCCCACTCCATGTTATGTAACCCATACACACTTTGTTAATGAGACCACACCAAGAATTATACATCATGGGTCCAGTGGGAAACCCACTACTATTGTTCTCCTAATGAATATAGAAGTAAAATTATTCCAAATGGCATAGAGTTATATCTATAGGTCAGGGCATTCTCAGCCCTCAGCAGAGAAGTCCTATGACCTATTCTTTAATTCTGTCATTTTCTTCCTTACCCCCCACTATGAGTTATGTAGAGGGTATTTCAAGAATTTTCTCCCCCATGCTGGATTATTTTGGGTCTCAGGCATTTTACTATATCACCACGCAGATAACACCAACTGAGATTAGTCTTGATTGCTTAGCCCTTTTGTTATAAGGGAAGCCACTTAGTTTTGGAAGTAACAATTTTAGAGTCTATCATTAGTATAATGTTGAGCGTGGTTTTGAAGTGTTGGAGAGAATGTAGTGCAATGGTTTAGATGATGAATTATGAGAAAAACTAGCCCGAGTTCATTTCCTAACTATATCATTCACATGGGTTGCATGGTGTCTTAGTTTGGGTTTTTATTGTTGTGAAGAGACACCATGGCCATGCAACTCATAAAGAAAACATTTATTTGGGGTGGTTTACCTACGGTTCAACATCATCATGATAGGTAGCACGGCGATGGGCAGGCAGATGTGGTCCGGGAGGAGTAGCCCAGTGTCCAACATCTCATGGGCAGCAAAGATGGGCAGTATCCTGAGCATAGGAAACCTCAAAGCCTGCCCCTTAGTGACACACTTCCTCCAACCAGGCCACACCCACTCCTACAAAGCCACACCTCCTAATAATGCCATTCTTAATGAGATTATAGGGACCAATTATATTCCAACAACTGAGATTATGGGAGCTAATTAGATTCAGACTACTCCCTATACTTGTCCATTTTTCCATTTGTTGGGGTTCATAAATCACACTACCCTCAGGAATATTTTTAGAAATAAATGTTTGGACAAACCAAATACTATATGGCACATTAAACTGTTGTATCACCTTGACTTGTCTTACACAAGCTGTACATATTACACATTTGTATAGATTTCCATTTCGTCTATATCATTTGGTGTTGCCTATTTTTTATCTGATGAAATATTCAAGGAAGAATCTTCAGGTTGCCAATTCAAGCATGCAGTTGGATAACAGAATAATATTTCCAAACAGATCCTCTTCCTTGACCTTTTCCAACTCCTGTTCATGCTCTTGCTTCTTCCTTGCTAAGAAGTTTGAAGACGCATAATAGACAATAGCATATGTTCCCAACGGGAACATGACTCCAAACAAGTAGTCCCGGAAGAAGCAGCTAGTTATAGACACTAAACATTAAGTAACAGCATCCTGAAGCAGCCCCATATAGTATCCACCCTGCTTTAATGACATTACACTGTTTGTCTTTCCACTCTTGGGTTTGTAACACTGCCTATTTCCTTGATGTAGTTTTCCATCCCCAAATACAGATACAGATTGTTCAACAGACTACTTTAAAAATCTCTACAAGGATGCCCCGTTTCCCTCTAATATGTGCCAGTTCTTATTTCCATCCTTTGGCCCAGAGGATATCCACTGTGTGGCCACGACTTTGTTCCTCCACATTCTCCTGTCAGGCTTTCTTCTTGGGTCCTTTTCTGAAATGGGCTCACTCTCATGATATTTTGAGCTAGTCTATTTTAGTATGCTTCATAAGAAAGTGAAAGGAAACAAAATGATCTAATCCACTGCTCTTTCACTTGACGACCTGGAAATAATCCCAGACTCAAGCAGTCTCATGCCCAGAGACTAGACTGTTTCTAGACCACACACCAGTGATGGACTGGCCGTACTTGAACTGTCTGGCTATGAAGGGAGCACTGGAGGTTTTCTCTCTATATTAAATGTTCAGGGCACTCTGCAGGAAGCCTCAATACTGCCCTTATGGAATCAAGTTACCTAAGGAAAGTTAAGTCCCCATCTGCCAAGAAGCAGGGTCAGGGAGAGCTCAGAGATGAATCTCAGCCCCAGGGATCTCCAAGGACTTTAGTACCAAATGCAAGTCTCTATCCAATGCTGTATCATCTGCTTGACAATTCTCTGGTGTGAAACTAAACAGTAGTGGCAAATATATTAATCGATGATATTTTCCTGAACTTGAACTTCAAGGTCATGGTTCCTTCTGAGCAAATGTAACTGAAACTGAATAGTGTTCTGAATTACTTTGGGAAAATACTTTTGAGTGTCTTAATGTTACAAACTTGTCTGTTCTCACAATTATCACTTTTGCTTATGAGTGCTTACCAGAATAAATTGTATGAATAATTCATGAACCTATTCACAAAATTAAAATGTTTTACAAATAGGGTAGAAGTGAATTCTTTTCTAATATTTTCCAGTAATTCAGACCCCATTGCCACATTGTTTTCATAGGAATATTCAGTATTACCCACTGATTACTGTGATGCTATGATCCATATGAACTGAGTTTTAAGGTATATATTTGCAGCTATAACTTTTTTCCCAACTCATGTGATAGAAATGAACCATTTGCTGCATATAAAGACATTTCTACTCTGCCTTGTCAGATAGTAGTTGTAAGACTCTCCTCATAGAGTAAGGATCTTAGCTTAGAAAAAGAAATTCTGTGCAGACAGACCAAAAAAGAATTAGAAGGCCCTGGACCAGGCAGGGTGGCTTATACCTCTATTGTACACTCAAGAGGTGGCAGCAAGAGCATCAGGAGTTCAAGGCCATCTTTGGATACATGATACATGGTGGATTTGATGCATGTTTGGGTTACAGAAGTCCTTATCTTAAAAGAAAAAAAAACAGCCAGAAAAGCAGGAGGGAGAGAGAGGGAAGGAGGAGACAGGGAGCAGATGGAGATAATGGAAGCCAGAATATGCACATGAACCATTCTGACTTTCCCTGCCTCGTCTATTAGAAGTTGTACCAATGCAATGTAGGCTTCAAAGCCCAGGGGACAGGGGTTAGGAAACTGGATAGTTGAACACACAGAGGTTCTTGGTGGGTGGCATGCCCAGAAAGTTCAAGTCTGTGATGGTTCCAGGACACACAGTGCATGCATTTCCTTCATTTATCTTTGGTCTATGTAACCCTTTGCATTAAATCAGTCATTGCCTGGACCCAAGCCCCATGCATCGTCATGAAAATTCATCCAACCCAGTGAAATTGTGGATTCCAGACTTGTAGGTGGTTGATCAGGAGTGCTGGAGAAGAACCTATGGTTTGCTACCGGCATCTGATGTATATGAGATGACTGTAATCTTGGAAATTGGACCTTCAACATGTAGGATCTAACACTCTCTCCACATAAAGAGTTTTAGGAATGGACATTAGGTATACATTATAAATTGCTTGCTTGATAGTGGAGAGAAAGTCCTGCAACTTCTCAGGTAATAAAAGTGATTTCCTTGTGAATACACAGGAAAAAAATTGAATGGTTTTGATCTAACCACAAAAATTTGAGAGTAGATTAATACACAATATTTAATTTACTTTTCATATGCAGAAGAATACATTCAGAATATACTTTTGTATACTTATACATAAATTTACATGTAATATTTATACATACATATAAGTTTATACATATATGTTGTATATGAACCTTATATACAATTTATATTAGATTAAAGCCTTGTATTTTAAGTTTTTAAAGATAATGTCTGGGAAGCCAGAGAAAGAAAACTTTAATGATTGAAGTTAGATCGGCATGATGGTACACACAGGCTCAGTACTCAGGAAGTAGATGATCAGGATTTTAAGCCCAAACTCAGTAACACAGCTAGTCTAGGTTGTCTTGAGCTACATGAAACACTGTCTCAAAATAAAAACAATGAACAAAAGACTGAAGCAATCAATACAAAGTCTGTTTAGTTTGACCTTTCTCTTCCTTCCCTCCAATCCTTTCCATATACTCTTCTTGTTCTCTCTCAAACTTATTGCCTCTTTTTCATTTTTTATATCCATTCCATATTACATTCTTGGAGTTATCATGTCATGCTGGTCATTGTTGTGGTTCATAATCATCATAGTACTAAGACCATTGGTTACTTCTCTCCCTTGGGATCCTGCATGGCAACTCCTGAGTCTCTCAAAGCCAGTTCTCAAGATGGTGATGTTCAAGTCAGATTCAACAAGGATCCTCTGACTTCTGGCTCAGACCCTCTGGAGCTAGAACCAATGCACATAATATATTTAGCAATAGAAGCTGCCTTCAACATCTGGGAGGTCACCAAGTGCTTCAGCAATAGCCTATAATGTTTTTGGAGTCCTTCCAACAACCCAAAAGAGGGCTTCTCATGCCTGGTGATGTGGTTTTGTTAGATAGTCTGTGACTCTAGGGGAAGCATTGTTACCTTAGATGGGAAAATTTCATTTTTACTCTGCCTATGTATGTATAAACAGATGTATATATATAATATGTAGCTTTAAGTGAGTAGATAAAATATGCTACCTTATGACTTTTCAGAATCCTTACTGTTCTTTTCTTTTAAAATATAATTTTACATTTTCTTTGTGGTATTTTATTTATCCTTTAGAGTGCTAGTCTGCATCAATCTAATGAATTGCCTCTCCAAAGGTATTTTAGGAAATGATTTAAGTCACACTGATTTCTAAGTATTTAGTCGGGAAATCTGTTTTCAAATGATAATATTGGAATTTTCCCATTGAACCTGCAAGGCTATTTGTGGGGTTTTTGGTTACTTTCAGGGTCATTAACAAAAGATTGGCATTGATCAAGTTAACAATTCTTGTTCTGTATATGTAGTCCAGGATTAAATGGGGAAGGTGGCCACACCAAGCCAGCAGAGTCCTGACTTAGGTGGTTCTTACTTACTTCCTTGTCTCCAAAGGATCCTTTCCTTGCTCTGTCTTCACTGATGTTCCATGAGACGAGAAGCAGCCAATGTCATCACTGGTGTGTAGCCAATGATGTCTCATCCCAGGATGTACTGTCACTGACGCACTATGAAAAGGGAAGTCATAGCCATGATTCCCTTACCACGTATTTAGTTTGGGAAACAATACCAAATTTGTTTTTAAAATAAAACCTTGGGTCCAACAGTGATCACAGTATCAATTTGGGATGGAATTTGTTCAATCCTGTGTTTGTATGCCGATATCCAGGTTTTCAAAAGTCAACTCAAGTGTTTTTTCTTCCTTAAGTATGCCAATCCAGAAAACATATATCCTGAACATTTACCTCGACATACATGCGAGCACCGTGCACTAAATTACTTCATCTTTAGATGACTGCAAATGAGATTTTTGTGTTTCCAAGAGGCTATGTTTTAGAGACAACTATGATAAGTCTTTTAGGTAACAGTCCTGTCTTGATTTTTAAAAAGATGTTTTCTTTTAAAAAAGGATTGATTTATTTATTATGTATGCAGTTTTCTGCCTGTATGTAGACCTGAGAAGGGCCACAGATCTCATGATGGATGGTTGTGAGCCACCATGTGGCTGCTGGGAATTAAACTCAGGAGCTTTGGAAGAGCACCCAGTGCTCTTAACTGCTGAACCACCTCTCTAGTACCTCCAAAAAGATATTTTCTCAAGGTTGAAATGTTATCTTCTGTATTGATAAGTTTATAAACCAAGGGTAAAATTTAAAAACTCTACTTGTTGAACTTTTTCAGAATGAGTTCCAGAGGACCTTTGTTTCTCTTTTTCATTTTTTAAAATTCTACCCCTGGAAATGATTGAAATGTAGGCCTAGTAACCTCTCAATCTGAGCAAATCTATTTGGAAATCTTTCTAGTTAAGAAATAGTTACTGTAAAATTGTCTAAATTGGTTCATGTAATTGTTGTGTTTCAGATTTTTTAAAAAACATCCTGTGAAACTGTCTCCTCAAATTTCTTAACTCCATAGAGACTGGGGATGTGCTGGTGTGAATTTCTTCTGTGTGCCTTTCACCACCCTCTCTTCTTCCTTCCTGCTCCCTCTCCCATCTTCCTTCCTTAAACATGAATGGACAACTTGTCTATTTTAAGACAGTGCTGAGAATTCAAAGTGGAATAGCCCAGAGCTTCAGATCTATAGCTATGGCACACTGGCTTCAGTGTGCTCAGAGGTACACACTGAGATGTCACATGGTAAAAGACTCTTCACTTCTAGAGACGCAAACTTTCTGCTTCTTGGTGATGGCAACATGTACTTTAGAAATGTGGGTGTGTTCTGCAGGAGTTGGTGAAACCTGAAGCCAGGTAAGGTTGAACTAATGCCCACATCTCAGTGACTATTTCTAGAAGAACAAACTAACTTTCTTACTACATTCATGGATTGTACTCAGCTATGATCCATTACAATAAATGATTGCAATTAAATGTGTATGATTTATTAGTTATATGATGTTTTCTAATTAATCTAACTATATGTCTATTTCTGAATAGAACATATGGTTATATATGATTTCATGTGTTTATAAATGATTTCATATACTATAACTTAAAAGAAGATAATGTTATAAGTCATAGGTTTAATGAGATAAATTATAGATAGAAGGTAGCAATGTTTTGGAGAGTTAAGTAAGTTTTTGAGGAAAGGAAATTTCTGGAAGAAAAGAAGAAAGCTCTATTTTGCCTTATAAAATACATATTTTAATTGCAGTAAATGCTAGGAAAGTACAAGTTGTGTTAGAGTTGCCTTATCTGGTTGTGTACTTGGCCTTTGAAATTGCCTTCTCCCTAGTCTGTGCCATCCCTTATGCAGTGAACTCTAGGGCAGCAGACACAAGTCTGTCTTCTTCTCAGGCATTGCTGTTATATACTCAGGGTAGACTCCCAACTTATAAGTGATCAATGGCTCTATCACCAAGTGTTCAATGGCTCTATCAGGTGTCTTTCATGGTGTTCTGGATCACTTAGGACAATCAGAAAGATTTTTTTCTACAAAACTAACAAATGTGAATTCATTTTCTACTTTTCTGTCATATGTGAGTATATGCTCTTTTATATTGCTATTAAATTTATAGAAATTTCTTTCATTTAAGAAACTCAATCTAAAGACAAATTGGTTTGAATTTAAGTATTATTTGCTATTAAATATTGGTGATAGAATGTTTTTCTGTGTACCTTATAGTAAATATAAAGTTGTTTAAAGACTGATGCTCAATTATATTAATATACATACACACAAAATATGAAATAATGTATAGAGTTTGCATGATTGCAGAGGTTGGTCTTTTGTCACGGAGTTATTGGTTTTGTTTTTGTTTTCTAAAGTGTCATACATTGATTTATATATTTTTGATGTTGAACTGTAGTAAAAAATGTAGAGCTCACTTTCAAATTATTCAATTGTAGTTGTCCTTCACCGCAAAATAAACATCCTCATCAAAAATAAAAAAGCATTTAATGAGGAAGAATATAGCCACAATCTGATTTGCTTTCCATAACTCTTTGTCTGTGGGAGGTATTGGATTTATCTGAAAACCTAATGCTTTTAATGTCTCATCTGGGTGTGAACAAAGCAAAAGATAACACTCCTGCACAACATCATTCTTTCTTGGTGTGGTCACCTTTAATAATAGAACAACAGATGCCTTTCCCAGTGTGCTCATCATAACCATTCCAGGAAGCAGGTGTTCGCTTTTATTTTCCTTTGAAATCGTGTTCTTATTTGTCACATTATGTCTTTCAGTTGTGGATATTTTCCTGTAAAGGGGAAATTCCATCCTTCCTGGAATAATAATCTCCTAAATTTTAAATGAACTTTAAAAGAATCTGCTGAAATGATAGAAAACACTATCTTCTGCATAGTTGTATTTTCATTTTATATCTGTGTAGGGAGAAGTTGACTGTGGACTTCTCAAGGATGCATTTATTATATGAAACTAACCCAAGTTCATGTTAAAATGGCAGCCACATTCTCACAAATGTACAAACCTACGGTTAATCATTGTCAGTGTCAGCTCCACAGGAAATTATAGTGAAAAAAGAAAATTTCTAATAATTTGTCCACTTGTCCTTTCTCATCTCTTCATTCTTGCCAAAATGGCTTGCGTCTCTATTAGAGACTTCCATTTTTGACCATGCTCCACATTTCCAGGGACTCTTGGCTTCTCTTCATCTCCCCAACCAAAGCATCTGGATCAGGCAGGTGGAGCACAAACTTGGAGCTCATATTCACCCATGACCTCTGACCTGTCCTTGCAGTTGTTACAAAATCCTGGAGTTGGTGCCAGCTCCCATTCAGGCTTTGGGGTCACCGGGCAGGCTGTGGTTCACATGTACCCTAGAAATACCTGCTTCTATACCAGCAGCCTTTACCAGCAAATATTTCTCTAAGACCAGTCCATCTGTATTGGTTTTCAGACATTCTTTCAGCCAAATTTTGAAAAAAAAAAAAAACAATTGAATATTGAAAATTGAGTATCCCAGAACTTGCATCATTATTCAGAGCCTTGCTATGGTCTGGTGCTTGGGAAATAGCCAAGAATAACCCATACAATACACCCAACTCATACTTGGTCTTCTACTTTTATATTCTTCAAAGGCTTCAAAAGCAAAAAGGCAAGAATAAACCAGTTATATTTGTTTATTTGCTTTTGTGACCTATTTGACATCTTTATTTCTATAACTACCATAATTCAAGTACTCTTGAGGGTACAGATCAACCAGTCTTCTGTAACACAAGGTAAGACAGGCCCTTTCAACCTTTAAAAAATCACCATGGTTCCCTCTACCTGCATTTTAACATCAGAAAAATGACAGTAATAATGGTATGAGATGGCTTGGTCACCAGGGGTGTTAAATGAGTCTATGTGTGTTCACATTTCTGATTAATGTCTGGTTTTGAGTAACCCATACTCAATGTTAGCATTGTTATTACCACTTTCATTGACTCTCTATTTTCAGTTAGTTTAGAGAGTTCTTCTAACCATTCTCTCATTTCCATTTTCACTGCTATTACTATGTTAAACCTTTGTGATATTTTGTCTATGCTGTTTTAGTAGTCTTCTAACTCTTACTTTTGTTGATCTTTTATTAGTAGACATGTCTGATTTGGTACAGTGTATTCCAGAATCTTTGTCTTTGTCAGAAATTGTTCATTCTGTGTGCTTATCATCTCACAGAAAGCTATACAAGAACTAAAAATGATAAGGACAATTAGGTGTATATTTTCATACAGGTTTACATGACTATGTATATGGGGTACACAAAAAGTTTTGCTACTGAGGGATGAAAATTATCTCCCTTAAAGCAATTAAACCTGATCACATGATTAGCCATAGTGATGGTTAATCCTGGTTGTCAACTTGACACACCTTGGCAATAAAAACCTTACTCTAAATGCCTCTACCAGATTGGCCTGTGGGAATGTCTGTTGAATAGTTTCTTGATTCTTAATTGATGTAGGAGGGCCCAGCCACTGAGGATAGAGCTATACCTGGGTATGTAAACCTAGGCATATCAGAAACCTAGCTGAAGAAATCAAAATGGGCAAGCCAATTAGCATCTTCGCTCTGTTATCCTTGCCTCCACTCCTCTTTGAATTCCTGCCCTGATTTCTCTAAATTGGTAGTTCTCAAACTGACCCCTGTTGGTGTGAACGATCCTTTCACAGAGGCTGCCTAAAACCATCAGGAAACACAGATATATGCACTAAGATTCATAGCAAAATGAGAGTTATGAAGTAACAATGAAAATAATTTTATGGTTGGGGTCACCACAATACAAGGAATTATATTCTAGCGTCCTGAATTGGGAAGTTGAGAACCACTGCTCTAAATGATGGGATGTTATCAGATGTGTAAGTCAAATAGACCCTTATCCCAGGCTGGTTTTGCTTATCATGTTCATCACAGCAACAGAAAGCAGAGTAGAACAAACATATTTTTGGTACCTCATGCTTTTCAGTTGTTGAAGTAGATAACATATTCCAGTTTAATCCCACAACATAATATATGTAGTAATATGATTTTATGTCCAGAAGATCATATGTGGGTGTCATTCTCTTGCAGACCCACTCTTGGAGTTCTTTCTCATGTTTACTTAATAAATCTATGTTTATTCTGTTCAAAAACTGAAGAGAAGAAGCCTATGTGTTTCGTGTGAAATGGTATGCCTGGTTCCTTGCTTCTTTAAACAAAATGTTTCTGTGCAAATCTATTCCTTACAAAAACATTTACAGCTTTGAGAGTGTGTTTTCCTCAGCTACATCTTCTATCAATAGATTGTGAACCTAAACACTGCATTTGTTCTTGTTTCATCCTAAGGTGTCATTGATGCCATTCTTTGAGCTCAGATGAATTTAAAGTTCTGTATCATGGGTTTTTAAAAAGCAGTTTCTGTCTCTACCTAGTTACTGGAAAGCCATGGAGCTGTTGCTATGCTGACGGTGGGTGCTGTGTGATTTCTTCCCACATCCCACGACGTGGATCCCCTAATAAGCTGGTCATCCCATTTGCATATCATTGTCATTGTTTGCTCCTACATGGATGCTGGCAGAACCCAATATAAACAACTTGCCTTGTCATGACTGGGGTGAGAACTGACTTTGTAGTCTGTCCATGCTTATCTTTACCTTATGAACCCATTACATCATTCTTTCCTCATGCCCTGTCTCATATGTCTCTTGAAATATTATATACTTTCACACTCCACCTAAAACGGCATCCCTACTATGAAATCACCTTGATTTTATTCACCCCTCTCCACTTTATAAGTTGTAGTAATGAGGAGCGGGCCACGTTCCAGGCGCCTGGCTAGCTTAACTCCGGAAATAATTACACAGAAACTGTACTCATTTAAAACACTGCCTGACCCATTATATCTAGCCTCTTCTTGGCTAACTCTCACATCTTGCTTTAACCCATATCTAGTAATCTGTGTATCACCACAGGGTTGTGGCTTACTGGGAAGATTCTAACGTACTTCCATCTCAGGCTGGAGATTCATTGCGTCTGCCACACTGCCTTCTTCCCAGCATTCTGTTCTCTTTTCCCTGCCTATCTAAGTCCTGCCCTATCAAAAGGCCAAGGCGGTTTTCTTTATTCACCAATGAAAGCAACACAAATGAAGAAGGACCTATTACAGCAATAAGTCACAAAGCTTATTATTATTATTCTTATTTCATATATGTTTTATGTATCTTGTGTAGCACTTACATTCTGCTTCAATTCTGGATCTTTGTGAACATGTTTTAGTTCAGAGGACATTATCTTTTTGAGTGAAAGGTTGCATTTGCTCACCAGCTATAAATACAGTGGAGTTGAAGCTTACATAAGCTTTGTTTTAAAGTCAATATTTAAAGTTAAAATTATACACTGCCAAAAATGTCCTGAAAAGATCCTAAGGCAATAGAGAGCAGGTATTTTGCATCATTTATGCTCCACCCTGGGGATTGATATTGAGTCTCTCAAGAAAGTGCACTCGACGTTTGCTTTCTGTGCTACATCAAGTCACTTTCTTCACTTTAGCCGCAGATGAAGTAACTGGCTTGACTTGAGAGGCTGCGTTACATGAAATGATCCATGTGTCATTAAACACGAAAATCAAATGCAGCTTGGGGGGATGCTCAGACTATGAGAACTGAGAATGAATAAGAATACTTTCTTTTATTTAAAAACATCTTAACGTTACGTGATCCAGAGGCCCGCTTTCTATCAGTGGTGGAGTGCTTCTCTGTCACGGCTGAGGCTTTTGCTTGATCACCAGAGAAGAGAATTTCTCTCAAATTCTGCCTGTCCACCTAGTGACCAAGAAATGTGGTTTTTCAAGTTCTACAAGATTTTAGACAAACATATAGATTGATGCACACAGGCATAGTTGGAAGTGTGAGCTGAAAAATAAATAACCAGCTGGCACAAGTAGTTTAAATCCTGCATGGCTACTTGATGAAAGGATGTAGAGGCTCAATTCGAGTCCTTCACTGAAGACATTACCATGCTCAAAGTTCAGCTTTTTCCTCAGACAGACTTCCATTCAAACCCAGGCTCCGCATCTGCATGACCGAAAACTTGAAACACTGGCTTAAGGGTTTTTTTTTTTTTTTTTGAGCATCAGCTTTCACACAAGTTAATGGAGATTAAAATGAATATCTATCCTCCAGAGTCTGAAATGAGACCTGTAAGATTTACCTTAGAGTAGATACCCCAGAGTTTGGCTATTAGTATCCTTGTTAATTGTTAAATTCACAAAGTAAATATTTAAGACTGGTAGTGTGACTTTATTGGGAGATTAGTAGGAGTCACTTTGCTGCCTTTGAATGGCATTACAACATGAAATGCTTGGTTATTTATTTGGATCTGGGTTGAAACACTTGGCTGTTTAAAAGCGGTTCTGGGAATGAGAAGAAGAGAGCTTCTTTGAATGATTTTTGAAAACGGAGTTCTGAATTGGGTCTTTCAGGAATAAGTGACTTCTTTGCCCGCTTTCCACAAATTTACATTAGTAAATACCCTTGGAACTGATGCACGTTAAGCAACATCTTATTCATCAGTTTTTAAAAGTGCAGACTTTAATTCCCACACCCCTTTCATCTTTCCTTTTTGGAGCCTTTAAAAAATACTATTTTTATATTTTCCCCCTGTATCCCATTTCACTCTTTCTGGTATCATAAGACTTTGAAAATTGACCTTTATCGGAAGCTTCACTCTCTGACAAGCGCTGAGCTCTTTAAGATCTTAATTCTCCTACTGATTCTGTGGCAAATGGTACAACGTTCTGCTGTTCTCTTGTGAAAAAACTAAGACATGAGGGGATGAAATAGTTTTTCCAGATTGTTTCTGCCAAGGGCTGTGAGTGGGACATGGACCAAGCAGCTGGGTTTCGGGAATTTCAACTTTCACTGCTAGAGACACTGGCTGGCTTTCATGGAGGATTTTGAATAGTTGCTACTTTTTTTTTTCTATGTGTATGTTGTTTTATATCACTCTATGCTTCAGGTATCTATTTGTTTCATTTGTAGTTTTGTTATTTCCTTCAAGGCAGAAATTTGTATTTCTGATGGTCCCACCCTCCACTGTCCCACATGGTACACCCTTGTCTCTTGTCATTGGCTCAACTCTTGGGAAGTCCTCGGCCTCCAAACCCCTGCTGTCGATGTCCAATGCCTGACACAGTTTCTTTACTCCTGTCTTTCATTTAAATGCTCTTCTCCTTTCAGCCAGTTCCAAGATGCTGTTTGCCTCTGCTAAGAATTTCCTCCCGCTACTTGGACCTTCTGTTCTGCAGATTGCTCCTTGGCAAAGCTGAAAAGTTGTTGCCGAATCTCTCTTTGCATTGACGCTTGTTTTTCACTGTCTGGAAACCTGACAGGGCTTCCTCTATTTTTCCACATTCCTCCTCAGGTTTTGCCCCACCCTCCTGGAATACCTTCTCCAGATTATCTTCCTTTTTCTCTCAGCTCCACCGAGCTGCACCTTCAGAGTGTCTGCTTGTTCTGAGCATATCAGTCATTGGACCCTTCCGTTTGTCTTTTCCCATCACCTCTGGTATATC
The DNA here is from genome assembly GCA_004026605.1 of Ondatra zibethicus. Lineage (NCBI taxonomy): Eukaryota > Metazoa > Chordata > Mammalia > Rodentia > Cricetidae > Ondatra > Ondatra zibethicus. The sequence goes on along the minus strand of PVIU01003752.1, from coordinate 37,833 downwards.
ACTCTGCAGGAAAAAGTCTTCTTGTGAAAACAAATATTTACAACTATTGGATAGCTATGAAAAGAAATTTAATTATTATTTTGTCATATCTCCTTTTTATTACACTTAATAACTGTGTGTATTAGATTTCCAAGAACCTTGTAGTAAAGCTGTGGTTTTGTGTTTAAGGAGTATGCTGTTTATTTTATTCTGGTGCTATGATTGAGATTATAAATCATATAAGAATCAGTGTGGAGAGAAGACACCAGAATCAGCAGGAAGAAGATTCAGACTTTGATGTTCGTGTTTTTCTTGTCATCTTGACCTTAGCTTCTCAGTCGCGTATTCAATCCGTGGCTCCATTGTTTGTCCAATGGAGAATGACATGAACCTAGGGGAATGTGTCTTACCAGAGAGGAAAGGCATGTGTGCATGTTTACAAGCGGTAAACTTGTAAACACAAGTACATACTGTTATTTCATTGGCTCTCAAAGCTTCCAAATAAAAGTTTCTCAACAAGGAAAATATAAAAGAACAATACGTGATAGATGAATATAACTCTTTCAGTTCACTTTTTCTGTTGGGTATCTGCTCTGTCCCAAATACTGAAAGTTGAACTCTGAATTTTAAGGAAGGACTATTATGTGTTACTGGGAACATGGGTGGCTATTAACCCAAATATCATAATCCAAAACTAATATCTGTATGACCAGTTCAGATTCCTCCCAGGGGATGGGCGTTGCAGAGTGATTTGTCCAGGAAACACAATGGTTCATGAGTGCATGCAACAGCATGTGTTAGTATGGGTGAATTTCTGCCTGGGAACTCTCTGCTTTCTTCTCTGATGCACTGTCTGCTCTCATAGACAGGTGTTTCAAGATATCATATCTACCCTTAGGTCTGATTATATATGAGATTCATTTATAATTCATGATTTTAAATACCCCACTAGAAACCCACATAAAGAATCATTGAGAGCAATATTAAAAGGGCCTACCTCCTTATTTTATTTAATTTCCTTCTGGAAAATGATGCACTAATTTACCAGTTCAGGTTATTAATTAATAAAGATTTTGCATGAAGAAAATGTGGAGAACCAACCAAATTTTTCATTTAAATGGCGAGTTTGAATTGGCAGTGTCATATACACATCCCCTTATTTTTGTTTTTACTGTGTTTACTTCCTGAGTCCTGGAATCAAATGTTGTTTTGTGCCGTATGACTTTATTTTATTCATATCATCAGACAGACATAATCCTTCCTTCAGCACTGTGTCTTCCTCATATTAGGAAAAGATATTTATTACTTGTATCTCCCTTTTCCTTATTTTAGAGTTGCCTTTTTCTCTATGCAGTTATTCTTTATAACCCTTCTCCAGATACCAGGATAAACAGCACGTTTTCTCCAAAGAGTGTACATTGTTGATTATTCACAGATAAATTCTTTGTCCATCAACTTGTTGCTCAGCCAGGCTATGCTTGTTTAGTGCTTTAATCTTTCATCACAAATCATCTTTCTCTGCATCTTAATCATTCTTCCCTCCTGCCTCTGAACTCCTTCCAGATCCTCTGCACCTCTGGGATAACGCGGTGCCACTTCTGAACACCAGGTGCAGCCCTACCATTCCTGCCTAGGAGGGAGGGTCCCATTACCTTCAGTGCTGCAGCAAGACTTGAGACTTTTTGTTCCCAGAGGTACTCATTAGAGAAGATGCTTGTCTCTACAGGTAGGGCTAAGCGTGGCTGCAACACTCTTCTCTCAACTTGCCTTCTGGCTAATCTCTTTTCCAGAGTACAAATCTCAACTCAATTCCTATTCATTTACTCCCTCCTCCCCCTCTCTCTATATGATATTTTTTATTTATTCATACTTCCTGACACAAATAGATGTAACTCTGGTCATTCCCAGTCATTATCTTGATCTGGTGCCAATGTCCTCTAAGTACTACAGTTCCGCCCTTCTGATAATAACTATCTTTCCATTCTGCGCACACACCACATTTTGTAGGCTTATGAACTTCATTTGTTCCTAGCTTTATGTGTGTGTCTATTTATGTGTGTGTAGTGTGTGCACATGTGTGTATGTTTTAAACAAACAAGTATGTGGTTTGGCTTTATAGTATTATACTTGAAACTTTCTATCAAAATTGCTCAGATAATTGGGCCGCAAATTATTTGCTGTTTGAAATAGTAACTGTTCATATTTTATTCATAAATGATATCATTCATGGAAAGATAGGGTTGGTGTAACACTTCTAAAATAAACAGTGTGTAAGTATAGCTTGTGGTTTGTATTTTTTGGACACCAGTTTGTCATTCTTGCATTCTTCCTCTTCTATCCTCCCCTTACTATTCCTTTCTTCAAGTCTTATGTTTACTGAAACTCCCCAAGTCTCCATGTAGTGATAAAGAATGAATGTAGCACCTATGTTTTCTATCTTGCTCCCAAATGACCAGTTTTATAGCTAAAATGAAGCACAATCCATCCATCACCTGTGATCCTATTTGTGACAAGAGCTGACCTTAACAAAATGATACTTAAATTACAATAAGACAGCATTTTGCTCTTGAATGGAAGATTATACTTCAATGAAGTCTGAGAGCAGGTTGAGACAGACCTTTGAAGCTTGAAATGTTTTTCTCTCTGACAGATGAATCACTTTGCTCTCCCAGCAGTACCAGAGTAGTTTACATGGAGACCACACATTGGTTTTCCTGGCTGCTCAGACCAGAATAATCACACAAAACTATATTAATTGCATCATTGTTCGGACAATGGCTTAAGAATATTCTTAGCTAACTCTTACATCTTAAATTAACCAATTTCTAATAATCTATATAATGCCACAAGGTTGTGGCTTACTGGGATGGTTATGGAGTCTTTCTCCTTTGGTAGCTACAAAGCATGTGCCTGAGTCTGCCTTCAATCTCCTTGCATTCAGTTTAGTTTTCCCACCTATGATACATTAGGCCCTTCCATAGTCCAAAGCAACTTTTTTATTAACCAATGGTAATAAAACATATTTAAAGCATACAGAGAGGAATCCCAATCAGTGCAGCCATAGTAAAGCACCTTCACCATTGAATGTGGTGTCTGTGTGACTGGAAGTCTGAAGTAATGGAGGATAGAAAGGAGCTAGGAAAATATTGCAATGTAACAGTCTAGAGATTAGGAAATAAAGGCATACGTAGGATGACAGTTTGGAGAAAAATTTGCATCTTGTCCCATAGTCTAGGTTCCAAAGGTGATGAGTAAAAAGTGGTTTGATTGACTCTTACCACCTTGAGCAGTTTCATAGTGAATCAGGTCTCCTGGTCATCCTTTGCGGCTTTCCAAATGAACCATGTCATAAGGGTAGCAGGAAAACTACAGCTTTAATAACACACATATTTGCTTTATATACTTATAACTTATTATAGACTTTGAGGCTAAAAGATACTGACAAAACAATCAAATGTTATGGTAAGTAGGGGGAAGAAGGACTGAAGAGGAGATCTCTGGTTTAAATGTCGGGTCTGGCAGGGAAAATCCGCCTCCGGGATGAAGGTGACGAGAAGGAGAAGTGCGCACCACAGACACACAAGAGGTCAGGAATGATAGAGTGAAACATAAGGGGATGTGGGAAAAGCCATAGATGATGGTTCTCTGATCTTATTAAAAAATGAAATGCTAAATTGTAATACAGATCGCTGTAACCCAGGAGACTGAGCACCAACTACGGGACAAGTAGGTGAGCTCTGGCCAGCACAGCCCCATCTTTCCATCACCTCTGTTTCCTCTGATTATGTGCATGTGCACATACAAAATTTAGCTTTTGTCTACTTATAGTTACAGAAAATAAATACTAGATGAGAAACTGAAAGGTAGCTTAGGACTTATCAAAAGAGTTCAACATCAAGCTGTGAGAATGAGAACCCCATGTCTGTTATATTCAGGGTTATGTTGTGTAAAAACAAAGGACTGAGAGTCTGTTTAAAGATAGAAAATCACACACACACACACACACACACATTTAGTGTATCTTTTCAGGAACTTATTCTCATTTGCCGAAATGAATTGAAAGCCTGTCACCATTTCCAAAATAACTAGAATCTTTTATTTGGTTATTCTTATCTTGCTCTCCTGGAGTTTTTGCAATATTTTATAATACTGTGTAAATTTTTAGCTTTTCTTATGTGAACAGACTCTGTTTACTTACTGCCAAGATTTTAGTATGACTTTGTAAACTGAAGCACCTGTGAACCACAGCTTAACACTATGAAAAGAAGAATGCAAAATCTAAGATCAATTTTTTTTTAAATCTGCTGAAATGGCAAGTCTATGCCAGAGACAATGAGACTTTTCTATATTATTCTTTCAGAGTGGATTCATTCACGAAATGTGTTAGCCTCTCTGAACAGTGACCTACTGTGTTTATCTTTATAAAGACTAAAATAAACCATTATTCAGAAGCACTTCCATTTGGGAGCTGTAGTGCCAAGTGTTAACGGCATTGCTATTCTACATGAAGTTCATTTAGAATCCTTCTTGACGCGGTGTGCTCTTGTGGGAATACCCATGAAGCCCCCAGAGACTATACAATGTTCACTTGGTGTGTCTGCTCTCATCTTAGTGTCTTCCAGGCAGGCTGGTCCTTCACCAGTCCGTGTTTGGTGCACATCTACAGAATCAGTGTGGGTCACTTATAACTACTCACCATGGAGAGAAAAGTAAATCGCTCGCCAACAATGACAACTGTTCCAAAGTAGTGTGCATTCTGGAAATGTGTCTATGTCCCATGGGAATTCTGGCAAAGCCATAGGACTTAAAGAGATTTGACTTTCTCAAAGGAGACTTTTTTTTTGAAACTTTATATTCTGGAAAATACAAATATTCAATTAGGTAGTTAAACAAAATTCTTAAACTCTTTAGAATACAGTGGATTCCCTACCATCTTCATAATGACTCCTCTCACTGGCATCTGAAATACTATCTTAAAATTTATTTTGTCTACTATTAAAATTTCATACCCCACACATTTAGATCCAAACATCAGTTTGCACACATGCACATACGCACTAGATGATTAAAAGCTTCTGAATTTTCATGTGTAAATTCAAAATAATTAGGTTCATGTACATTTATCCTTAAACACACAACAGTTAATACAAAGAGCCTTTTGTAACATTAAGTCATATTGTTTATTCAGATTTTTTATAGCTGAGCATTTAATTTCTGCAGGTTAAGGTGTCAGGGTTCTTCATAGAACTCTAGGGTGTTTTATTCATTACTTTATGAGAGTTTCAGAAGTTACTTCGGTAAGATTGGATGTTCTCATAATTTTATTTTCTTCAGAGAACCTTCACTATAAATATAAATCTACAATAAAATAAGACATATACAACTATAGTATTCCAACTCCAGAAGATCATTACTCTATTATTATTATTTCATTCCTTTACAAGTAATAAAATTCCACCTCAGCTACTATATGGGATTCATTTAAAAATGATCAATTAGTATGACCCTCTGTACTTTCTTAATGAATCCCATTTCCCAAGGATTCATGTATTCACACATATTGGCTTCTTGTCAAAAATTCATGACAGTTTATTAAGACTATTGTAGCAATGTAATATACACCTGAGACAAAGACAATAAATATCAAATTATCACACCAGAAAGATTAAACTTAAACCATATCCTAGGGCTTGAGTGCAATGGCTCAGCAGTTTGGAGCAGAAGTCTCGCTGTTTCTGCAGGAATCTAGGCTCAGTTCCTAGCATTCACATACAGCTCACACTCTCCTCACTTCCGTTTTCTGTAAGTCTAATGCGATCTTCTGATTAGCATGGACACAAGACATACACATCTAGAAAATACATACATGTAGACAAAACACTAATACATGTAAAGTAATTCATCAAACCTAAAAATAGTCCATATTACAGTGAGCACTACATTTAGCGTTTACTACATTTGAAATGAACATGTTTTCCAATAAGCAGATGAGCAGAAAGATACATATTTGTTATTACTACTATCTCATAGCAATATACTTTGAATTGTAATACAAAATAAAAGGGCTTGGATCTTTGAAAAGTTTTTGTTTTGATACAGACACACAAGGTAATAAGCACTAGTTTATAAAAATATGCAAAAATGTTGATTATAGTACCCTTATACAGGTTCTATATGAATGCTTAGTGCACATTTTATCTTTTCTGTATCATGGACTTTCTTATGATAAGAAAGATTATTGCACCATTTTAAAGTCAGTCACCCTGGTAAAATATGAAGGGAGGTGACAGAAATAAGGTGGTGCAATTCTATACCAGAAAAATACAAAATAGTCTGTTTTTCTTAGAATAAATAGTCTTTAAAATTTAAAATAATTTAATTTAGGTTTTAGCCAAATGCCTTTCAATTTACACACTTTTCTTTAAAAAATGATTTTACCCTTTTCACTAGATTACGCGTTCAATCCTAATTACTTTTTATGGTTGTCTATTATGTAGGACTAACCTAAAGTTATCACCTTCTGTAGTAATGTTGTCAAAGGGCTTATTCTTCTTCCCGGGTGCTCTGGAGCCTCCATGAAGTGCTCTTTATGCCACACTCCAGCTCTCCAGGAGAAGGGAAACAATCCACTGCTGTATTTCATACCATTGACATCCTGGCCATGACTTCATTTGCAATAAAAATCACAAACTGTGCAAATGCATTTTATAACTCCCCACTTGTTTTTAAAGTGTTTGTAAGAAAATGTCTGGTCGACTTTGTATTGAGAAAGTCATATACTCTCCACAGAGTGGAGGCTGTGTGCGGTTGAACAGAACATCAAAAGTACTCCCAACAGGTCATTCCTGGAGTTTCCCTTCCATTGAAATCTCCTTGCTTTCTTCCCTCGTATTCTTTTAGGAAAATACTTAAGCATTCTATTGAAAGGCACGTGCTATAGTTACTATAAATTTTTATTTAGCTAATGTAATGTCCAGTCAGCCTTAAGAAAACACATGTGAACAGAAAATGACATTAGCTTTTCTCTGACAAGTGTAACCTTGCAGCATCCTTCTGATCAGCAGGCACAGATGTCTGGAACACTGAGAGTTACACAGGATCAGGAGGCAGGCACCGCAGAGTAGAAAAAAGAATATGTATTTCTCTGATGATATTTTGACTGAACTACCAAATTTCTAGACGTTTGGCCAAACATTGCTCTGGGTGTATCTCTGAGGGTTCTTGTTTCAATCAATAGACTAAGAAGAACACATTGCCCTCCCAAATGTAGATGGGTTCATGCATCTATCTGAAGGTACAGGTCCAGGAGAACAAAAAGTCAGGCACACCATGAGTGGGACAAAATTTCTTTCTGTCTAAATCACTTGAGCTGTAATATTTATACACATAATTTTCTTATTCTTGCTCCAATAAACTTGAACTGAACCATCTCATTTGGATATAGAACCTGCATAGATTAAAGTAGAACCATATTTTGTCTTCTTGATCACAGGCCATCAGACTAGGACTGATCCACATTTCTGTTCTTCTGAATGTAGGATGCTGTCTTAAAATAGCTGTCCACTGTCAGTTCTGCTGAGTGTCAGGCTAGCAACTGCAAAGTCCAGGAAATCTCATCAATCTCCATAGTCCCATGAGCCAGCACACTGAAGTAATCCTCTATTTTCTCTATTTCTTTCAGTACATCATCAAATAAACATTCAGTTGTTTCTCTGGAGAAACCTGGCTATGGTCTGTGATATGGAAACAGACCCAATATGATTTGCAGCACAATTTTGGATGATCTGTGTCCATATCACATGTGAACTTTTTCTCAATATAATCACTCCAAGAAACTGTGAACACAAATAATAACTCAGTCTTTGTTGGATGACTTTACTGATTATTTGAAACAGTCAATTTATAACACAAAGTGGTTATAATGTTCCTTTGGCTTTTTAAACCATAAACATGAAGTGTTTTTACTATGTTCAAAATCACCTGGATATAGGTCTCTAAATACCAAACTGAATGGCCCTTACCTTCTTGACAATGCCTAGTTGTTTACAGTGGAAGAGTTCCCTTGTCTAGGCCTCTAGACTTTCACTGACATCTCTGTGAAAGTTAGAGGTCAAAAACTATGATCTCCCATCTTGTTTACAGAATAAGAAAGTATACCATATAGGTAACATGTACATGATAAATTTTAATCATGACATACATTGACATGTTTTGTAAAACAAACTCTGGGTAGGTATTATGCTAATGAGATTATCTATATATATTTGAAAATATTTTTCAGCTACATAGCTTTTGTAGTTTTCTATTATTACCGTAATATTACCAGATATAGGAAATTAGCACTGTATGCTCTGTCAATTTCATGTTTTTACAGTGTTAAAGGCACAGAAGTTGCTATCAGTTTTCTTTCATGTAAGGTTGTGATTAAGCTTTGAAGCTTTTATTCAGACTGAGGTCATTTTCACATTTGCAAATTTGCCTTGCATACACCATATAAACTGTTATATTCAAATTTGGTCGGGAATAAATACACATATTGTATATCAAACCTTTTAACTTGGTGATATAATATCAAATTTAGAGGTAGAAGCCTCTTTTTCTGTCCCTTGTGGCAGAGAATGACCCATTCACTTGCAATTTTGTTTATGTTTTCTAATAATAAGTAAAAAGAAATTCAGCTATAACTTGTTGCACTGAAATTTCTTTGGCAAACACTTGAGTTAGACAAAACTTCTATGATTTTATGGTTCTTACTCTGAATAAATAAATGAATGTCCTAAGATGTAGGTGTAAAACAAAAAAAAAGAGAGGGATTAAAGTCACTCTGAGCTGTTAACAAATCACAGCGGACTGGAAATGTATAAAGTGACTATGAAAGCAATGTGTATAAGATCAGAAATATGTTCCTACCTTTTGCATATTCAGGTTCAGAATCCATAAGATAAGGCAACTGTATCTGAGAAAATAAGTAGATATGTCAAGACTTACAAAACAGTAACAAGAAAAATTGTGTGAGTAAGAACCATGGGTTATTTAATCAAGTGAAACAAAATAAAACAAAACAGTTTTCATTCTTTTTATAGACACTCTAAAAGTATGGAAATTCTTGGATGGACTTTTAATTTCTCAGTACCTTTTTTTAAAAAAATTAAATGTAATACAAAGCTTATAATTTTCTTGAATGCTTCAGTCAATGTGATGAAACCAAAAGAAAAAAGGGTATTGCTTCTAACTGCAGTGGAACAAGATGTTTTCAGGATATTGAAAACATAGTTGTTATATGAGCCATAATAAACTAAAGACTGAATATGTGTTTTGTAGATCCCTGTATGTCTGTCTCTCTGTCTCTGTCTCTCTCTCTCACACACACATCATATATGCATGCACACACATCAGTATTACAGTCTAGCTTTTTATCTCCAATAGAGAAACCTACTCATACCTTAAGAGAAACTTTGCTAATTATTATATATTTTCAGCAATGAATCCATTTGTTTTTATTGAGGCTATTGCACTACTTTGGCTTCCTTTGTTTTGTTTTAATCTTGTCAGGATAAAATATGTTTTCAAATTATATATACATGCATCAACTTGGGAACATTTACCTCAGGTATCTTCAAGAATGAATAAAGGAATCAACATCCATGCCACAGGACAAAGACGAAATAAGAAAATTTAAAAAAAGATTTTAAGTAACAATTCATCATGAGTCGGTTTACTAGAGTTTCTGCAAAAGAGTCTTTAGTGATTAGCATTGCTTAACATTGCTCTCAGGCTCCCATCCCAAATTATTTGTGTTTGTGTGACTATCTGGAAACACAGCTGTGATCAGAGTGCTAATTAAACATTATATAGATTAGCAATTGAAGAACATTCAAGATGCATAGTATTTTTTTATGTTATGAGTTAGTCAAGTAGTTTAAAATTTTAGAATCATTATTTGATGAAATATTTTATTTGTCTTACACATATAATGAAAATAATTTACAGGAATAAAAATAACACACTTCATGTAAGAGCAAAGTCAGTATAAGACAGGTCAGCCCTGGGCTTTTTCCAATGGAACATAATCATGCCATCACAATGAGGACATTGTTATCCCAGGTTTTCCCTACCTGGTGCACTCATACATGAACACAGAGAGGGCCAACGTGGAAAAGCCTAGGGACTATAAACTTCTGGCCATAAATCTAACAAGGGATGCAAATACCGCAGCACAAGAAGACATCAAACTGAGCATTAGAATTAAGGTGGAAAGTTCCCTCGTACATTTCATACACAAAGTCTCCTTAGGGTTTGAGTCAATGAGTGAACATTCCATTTTTATTTTCACAAGGGTGAAAAAAAAAATGGATTTAGAAAACTTTTAAAATGTTTTTTAAGTTCTCACTGTTTAGCAGGTCAGTAATTTGCTTCCATGGCATAAGCAGACCAACATAAAAATACCAAATAGCTTAGCAAATAGTGATGTGTTGATAACGTATTGAAATAAACACTATGTTTTAATTGATTCTTAAATTATGATCCACACACTAACAAGGTGCGTGTATCTGTGACACAAGGTGAGGCTGCTTACATCTTGGATCAGAAGGAAGACTGCGAACCTCATGACCTGCTCAAATAAACATCCAGGTTTCATCATATCCCCTGCTGAGAAGACACCTCCTCCGCATGGTTCGGGGGACCTGGAAAGCTATCTGCTTCTCACTGATGTGGAAGCTGAGTTAGCCTGACCAGGTCATGTAGTGTCTGCCCAATGGCCAACTTTGTTTTTAACTCGAACGCTTAAGGTATCTCCCTGGACACCTAACAAAATCAGTCATCAGCACTGAGCTGTCTTTTGCGTTCAGTTTTAGATTCACAATGTAGACTCTTCACTGCCACACTGACTTATGGACCTGATTCCTAAACTTGAGAAACCAGAAAGCCCATGACAGCAGAAATACATGGGAAACACTGTAAAGCAAACATACAAGACCTGAACCTTAATGTTTAATCTTGGTAATTTTTCACTTCTCTGAGTCAAATTAAAACAAATATTTCTCAGAATATACAATATTCTCTTACTCCAGGGTGGGTAGGAGTGTGGAGAGAATGTGCAAGAAGTTGGGAGAGAGAGGAAGCATAACCATAATATATAATGTATGAAAAAATTTTCAATGAAAATTACATACAATAAAAAAAAACTTGATGTTAACCTAGGAACAGCCCACAGAGATGGTGCAAGGGTACAGTCATCATGTCTTTTGATGATGGAACCTGTGGACTTTTAAGATTTAAACTAAATTTCCCCCTAATTTCTGGATTAATGGCTCACTCAGGTCAGTTCCTTTTGTTAGCAGTCGGTATGAGATGTATTTCATTGAAAGAGGGGTTTACTTTCTCTTTAGTGTGACCTTACAGTGCTCCAAAGAAAGGGTTGTGAGTGAGCTTCCATTTGATCTCATTTTTACACACAGTAACCAGTTAACTGTACAAATACCATTTCCCCTTAAAAGCCAATATCTTATAGAAATGTGTATTTTCTCTTATCTCAAGACCTTGGTGGATTTTCACATAAATTAATAAGAGAACGCAAATATGAGAGTCTTTAAACTAAGCAGTGTTTGTTATCTACTGCTTGTTCAGTAAACCGTGAGCCCTAGGAACACACACATTGAAAACTCAGAATATAAAACCAAAGTAAGTTAAAGTGATAAATAGTCAAGAAAATCAGTTGACTTTTAAGTATAAAAAATAAATGGGATAGCAGAAAATTCTGTACAAAAATTTCAAAATATTTTATATAATAAACAATTCTGCTAATTGTTAACACTGATACTAACTCTCAATGACATCCTTGACCTTAGATTCAAAATTTGAGATTAATTTATCCCACCTACTCATTATAAACTGGACTCATAAGAGTCTACCTTGCTCATATGTGTCCGGATCATTAAATAACTAAGCCATGACATCAGCTACAATGGGACACTAGCTCATTTTATCTACAGGGGTATTTAGTTTCATTTTAGTTTTTAAATTTAAGTCTTTTTCACCAGCCAGGCTGAGGTGATGGAACTCAGCACCCAGGTCTGGAGAGATGGCTCAGTGATCAAGAGTACTTGCTGCTCTTGAAGAAGATATACCACATCTTGGTTCCCAACACCCACTTTCTTGCTGGCAAACATCCTTATTTCCAGTTCAGGGATGTTTGACACTGTCTTCTGACCTATGAGTCACGTATATACATGCAGGACAAACATTCACACACATAAAATAGAGCAGACCTTTCAAATGAAAAGAAAAATTCTTAGCACTGTTACTAATTTTCTAAAAGGATGGTGTGTGTCTATGGTGTTGTGATATCTGTAAAAAGACTTCCCCAAGTCTGCTTATATATGAATGAGCTTCATCTGAACAAAGGTCCCCTGGTGTTAACAAGGACGTTTTACCTGCTTTCTAAGTCTCATACTTGTGGACTCATACACAACACAAAGAACAAAAAAAAAACATCAATTACTCAACATATGGTGAATTAATAATATACAGTGAATTGAAAAAAAGGGAATAACTCACATAAAATTTAAAAATAGAAGAAAATTAACTTACTTTTCAATTTTCATATAATTTGATAACCCAAATGTTAGAATTATGAATGTATATTGGTACATACATATGCATATATAAATATACATGGGTGTATGCATATATTTGCACAATTTAATTCTGAACTGACTGCTGCATTCTTTATTTCATAGTTGTTATAAAATGTTTTCTGTATAGTTAGAGGCATGTCTATAGGTAGAGATGTATATGCAGTTAGAGATAGAGATGATTCTAGGAAGATGTCATCTCTTCCTTAGGAGCACCTCTGTGAGTGAGCAGTGATAAGGCAGGGTTGCACTGAAATGCACCTGCTCACCAAGGGCTGAACTCAGTTCTGTCCTCCTTCCTCTTACTTCGTCTGCATTGCTTTACCGGTGTGTTCTTTGGTGCTTCCTACTTCAGCTGCAAGTCTTTTGAATTTCCCACAGAAGTACACTGATCTCCTGAGTATTTCCGGTGATTTTATAGGGTCTGGAGAGATGGCCCAGTGGTTAAGAGCACTGCTTGTTCTTCATGAGTTCAATTCCCAGACATCACATGGTGGTTCACAACCATCTTTAATGAGATGCCCCTTGAGGAAGAGACCTGGTCAATTCTCCTCATCAACTTAGATCATAAAACCCAATATGGACAAGTTCAATAGAACTGCCATGTGCGGGCTGCCCGTGTATGCTTCAGCATTGCCGAGACATAAATTTCAATTTTCATTTCAAATTAAGAATTAATCAGGTTTGCTACGTTATCATTAGAAAGTATCTGAGGTCTTACTTTGCCATTTTCCACAAATACATGTTTTTTCAAGACAGGGTTTCTCTGTGTAGTCCTAGCTGTTCTGGAACTAGTTCTGTAGACCAGGCTGGCCTTAAACTCACAGAGATCCACCTGCCTCTGCCTCCTGAGTGGTGGGATTAAAGACATGTACCATGACACCTGGCTAACAAATACATATTTTTATGGCTATTTCTTATTTTACTGTGTGTTTGTCTGTGTGCACATGCACATAGATATATCTTTACACACAGCATCACATTTCACGTACAGTAATATTTTAATCTTGTTTACTTAATAGCTGTGCATTTTAAGAAAATATGTCATAATAGTGACAAAATATGTATATGTGAACAAACATACACACACATACAAACACACATGGACAAGCACACAGCAAGCAAGCAAATGAATAGAAAGAGAAAATAAACTATAAATCATTATCTAATATGAAGTAGCTTAACTATTTCTAACAAATGGTTTATTTTTATGTTTTAAAAACCCTCCAGAATTTTGTATTTTTGTAATAAATGTCTTATTGTAAATATTTTATAATCCCCTTACATATATTTTCATTATTAGATTACAATGCATTTGTTGGTGCATACTTTTCAATTGTTATGCTTAGTGATAAAATTTACCTCATCATTTCTGTCCCTTTCACATTGGTCATTACATTGAATTCTTAGCACTTCCACTCTTCTGTAAAGAAGCTTTTAGGGAAATAGCAATTTTCTCTTTGGTCATATATCACTGACTTAGACATATAAACCTAGGCAGCCATTTATTATTTTTATGGGGCAAGTATTGCTTTTTATATAATATTTGAATAATAAATATTGATATTGTTGCACATCAACATTAAAATGTAAGATGAGCCTATATCTGCTCCATGTCTCTATGCTAAGAATACCTATATCCGTACAACACCAAGACATTTTCTATCCCTGGGAAGCAACATGAAGGATGTGACCACCATCATTTTTAATTCTCCATATAGATTTTAATTTTTTATTTTATTATACTTTATGAGCTAATATTTGATTTGTTTTTATATTTTAAATAAGTTGGTTTTTAGTAAGTTTTGTATACAATATATTTTATAGCATTTTCTCCCTGTCCCCAGTTCCTCACATATCTTCCCCACCTCTCTACTTAAAAAACTTCATGTTCTCTCTCTCTTTCTCTCTCCTCTTTTTTTCCCCCTCAAGAAACAAAAAACATAAATAAAAATCAAAGTAAAAAACAAGCAAAGAACCCAAAAACACTTTTCGTTTTAGTATTTAAGCATTTGAAGTTTATTTAAAAAGTTTAAAGTATATTTGATTTCTTCTTTTAATTTTAAATTTCAAAAAACCATATATATATCAGGTATATTTATAATATTAAATCTAAACACTCAAGACTGGGCATAGTGACACTGTTTTCAGCAGTGACAAGCATAACATCACTTTGTTGCCTACACCAATCTGAAGAATTCTCTTAGTCTTTTTGGACCATCAACTCTTGTAAAAGCTTATCCTTAGACTGAAAGCAGAAAAGAGTTTCAAAGCAAACAAATATGACAGAGTTAGAGTTTATCAAAAACAGAAAAAAAAATGGTGCTCAGAGAAAGATTAAAGCCTGGGGGGTGGGATTCTCAAAGAATTGTAATTAGTGTCTTAGGAGTGGGCAGATATGTCGTTTTGGTGCTTCTTCAGTTATATCTGAAAGGCTTGCTAAGAAATGTTTTCATTTCTGTTCCCTTCTCCTACAGGGTGGCTGCAGACATGTAATCGTGGGTGGGATTACAGTCTGATAAAGTCAGGAGCCACTGTGTTTGCAGAAAGGAATGAGACATGTCCTTTAGTGTGAATGGTACTTTCAGCCATCTGTCTTTAAAATTTCAGGGTAAGAGCTAGGAAGAAAAAAAGGCTTTTAGCCATCAGCAAGTGTTATCTGTGTTGAAATTCTTTATTCTGCACTGGCAAATTTCTAAACAGATTCTACTTGAGGGGATTCTCTCCTTCACAGGACTTCTTGGTTTTCCTTACTTTTCTAACCTGCCTCAGAACAAACTTGTAATACCACTCAGCACCTGAAGGGAAGAGGCAGTGGGCTGTGGGTCTGAGGTCAGCCTGGACTATACAACACATTGGAAAATCTAGCCTACATTACATAGAACATTCTTGCTTTCCACACACTCAAACCCCCACAAAAACAAATGAACACAAAATAGTGCTTGCATGAAGAAGTGCTGAAATTAAAACTGGAGCTAACAAAGAAAAATGATGGAATGATGTTTCCCTGTGATAGTTTTTGGGGTGGGGGCAGGTAAATGGGTAAGTGCTTGCTGCATGAGAATGGAGACCTTAGTTTGAAGATTCAACAACTGAAACCCCTGCACTGATGGCCAGAGATAGGGCCTCCAGGGCCAACCTTGCCAGCCACTCTCACAGAAACGAAGCTTGGGTTCAGAGACCGACTCTTGTGATGATGATGATGATGGTGGTGGTGATGGTGATGTTGGTGATGGTGATGATGACGGTGGTGGTGGTGATGATGGTGATGATGATGACGGTGGTGGTGGTTATGGTGATGATGGTGATGGTGGTGATGATGGTGGTGGTGATGATGGTGATGGTGATGATGAAGTGGTGGTGGTGATGATGGTGGTGATGGTGATGATTGTGATGGTGATGGTGGTAGTGGTGATGATGGTGAAGATGATGGTGGTGATGATGATAATGTGGAAAACAATAGAGGAAAATACAAGGTGTCTGCCTCTGAACTCCTTACGTGTATACTCAGGTGGGAAAACCTGCATGCACATTTCACAAACACACACACACATACATACACACACACACAAACACACGTGTTCGTATGAGCAATTAAACTAAAAATATAAATAAAAATAAAGTAGAAATGATAATTTGGATGTGTTACCAGACTTGAGACAGAAATATTTCTTTGACCTATGACTTTTTACTTTTCTTATCTTAACTTAGTAAAACTTAGAATTAAATATCTCACATTACATTGTACCAGAAAGTAAGACAATGTATCACACAGTGTAGTATGCTGTATTTATATTGTGTTTTTATGGTGGTTATTTAGCATAATCTGTAGACATCTGCTTTTCCTAGAGTTATAATTTAATTATAATTATTTACTTTAGAGTTGATTATCAGAGACTTCATTTGTGTGGTCTGAGTTTTTTGGTCCCTGTGTCATTTCAACTTTATTCTGAACTGCAAGTTGTATTCTCTGGGTATGCAGAAGCAACTCGTCATCTGGTGACACAGTGATTCCTAAGATGAGCTTGCTAGAAATCATCTTTTTGGCATGCTGAAGGCATATGAAACAAGTTAATATGCAAAAGGAGAAAGATTTGTCAAGTTGATTGGAGCAGACAGACTTTTGATGTCACTTTTCTTTTTTATATATGTGCAGCCAGTGTTTTATTTTATACACACATACATTATGTAGTTGAAATGCATTTATCTGTGAATAACAAGTCTGTACACCTCCTTCCTTCCCCCATTCTTCACGTGTATACAGCCAAAATACTTCCAGCTAGATTTTTGTGAGTTATGATGCAAGTATGTTTTCATAAAAAGAAAAGCCCTAAATATTTTTTCTGTGCATAAAATGTTATAATACCCAAATGTACACAATTACACAAACTCCAGAATACTATTTCAAGATCATATTAAGTTACAATATACAGTCTTGTATTTGTTAATAGAGGTGGTTCTGACACAAGATGGGCAAGGTGTGGCTCTTCCTGAGGCTAGAACTAGCCCAAGATGTTACTTTTCTTGACCAAGGTAGCATTCTTAACTTCTGCCATGTCCTAAGAAAGCCATCTCAGCTCATGGGTATGGTTCAGAAAGAAATATTCCGGAGAAGAATGTATAAGATGTATATTTATTTTGAGAAGCTATCACCCAGCCAAGACAGAGAGGTTAGTCTATTCACATCATATTGTGTGTGGGAATCTTTCTAGAGAAAAAGCAAAGAAACCATAAAATTAAAGAAAACATCTATTGGGCTTTCAGACACTCAAACATGTCATCTCCTTTTCCTCTCTTCTGGAATATCTATTTCTGTGAACACTCTTTCTGGGATCTCTAAAATAAAACAAATATCAAAATCAGTTTTTTCCCTTCTTTCTAAAATTTGCCTGCATCTGCTCTTGAGGTTCAAGTTCAATGCAAATTGGGCAAATGCTGCATCACCCGAGAGAATGATTAAATTAAAATGGGACCACCATGAACTGAATTCCTCAGTCCCTCGATGTGATCTGTGTCTTTTATAAATAAATTATGACATCTTTAGAAAGTTTTTATTAAAGGGTTTAAAATGCTCTATAATGCCTAGTCCAGAGAAAGAAATTTGGACGTTAAAACAATCAAAGTCATATGGAATTAACTGTCTGATTCCATGTTATACTTAAACCCAAGTACTTTCAAAATTCTTTACTAGAAAGATTTGATTCAAGAATCTATTATATTACTTAAAAGAAAATAGCTTCATGAACTCCAATTGAATAAATGATTTGCTTAATTTTAACACGGAGGAAAAATTACCCTGTATGTTTTTCTTTTGGTGATACTGGTGTGTAATTGCTTAGAAATTCTACCGCACAACAAACAACTGAAGTGTAATGCCACTCTACATATTCCTTACAGAAACACACTTTTCTTTCCTTTTTTTAACCTTTCCTTCTTGTGGTGAGGGTTCGCTATTAAATTTAAAAAGTATATGCTGAAACTCTGTTTAAATGTGTACTTTGTATTCTTTTCCAATTCTTTCTTTGAGTGCAAAGTACATTCCACACATCATAAATTAATACCGAGAAATCTGAATGTACCCCCATAGAGTCTCTCAGTGATGTCTGGAAAGCCAGGCCCTTGTTTATTCTGTGGGTGGCCACTTTGGTTATTAGTGGGGGTGACACTGGACGCCTTGCCCCAGATTTATGAGACTTGGCAAAGGCCTTGAGAAAACAGAGTCCAGTTTGTCTCAGCAGAAAACATTATTAGATACTAAATACACATTAATTTAGGTAAACTGGTACTACTCAGCTCAAAGGCACACGTTCTTATTCAGATTTACTCTGATGGATGAAAGGCTTCAGGAGGGGATTGTGTTATGGAAACCACAAAGAAGGTCCATTTAAGTAATAGCTAAAGCTGTGTCCTTAGGACACCTTCACAATTCTTTTTGGAGAGCAGTGATGCTCAGCCAGGGATGGCAAGCATAATGTCCTTCTTCCAAGGGTGAGAGATCAAGGGAGCACTCAATCTTTTGAAAATAGTGCAGAATACCCAATAGTGCAATGATTGATTTTCTCTGGATTCCATCGAATCTTTGAGAAATGAAGCATATTGTGCACTTCATTAACATTTGGTTATGAAACAGATTATGGACTGTGGCAATTTTGAGATTGAACATAAGGAGGTTAAAGCACTCTATGGAATAACTTGAACTTCTCTCTCATCAAGAAGTGATTGTAATGAAAAAGATGGAAAAGCGAGTGAGTGGCTTGTGTGTTAGGTTTAAAAGAGAGAGCTGCAGCAAGAGCAAGAAAAATAAGTACAATAATTTAAGCAGTTTATAAATTATAATGATTAATTCAATTACTGCTGTAAATATATCTTCATGTATGCATGTATAAGTGAAAACGCATGAAAAGATACAGAAAAATTGCACAGTAACAATTTAAACTGGAGAATGGATGAAAATATGATATCTTAATTTTCTTCTTTTTGTGCAGCTGTAATTTTAACATCACGGATTCAGATTTGCTGAGAAGATTCAATTTGTTTCCAAACAGTATGAAACCTGGTCAAAACTATTTCCTTTCTTTGTTTCAATGATTCTTAGTGAATCTTGAATTATTTATAGGATACCAAGCATACAAACCTTGCTCTAAAGGAATAAGTATTACAGGTCATCACTATGACTAATACTTCTATTAAGCCATTCCCATGCAAGAATCAGAGGAAAGCTGGTTTAAGTGGATTTTGCTGTTAACAAGGAGCCTCAGGTAATTAAAACTGGCTGATAATTGGCTTGCTTTGCATGCTGTAAGAGATGCATTTGAGAGAATAAATAATAAATGTCAGAGTCAGGAAATAAGAACTAAGAATTCGGCTGTAATCTGTCA
Organism: Ondatra zibethicus; assembly: GCA_004026605.1. Lineage (NCBI taxonomy): Eukaryota > Metazoa > Chordata > Mammalia > Rodentia > Cricetidae > Ondatra > Ondatra zibethicus. Next base: position 18,341 of record PVIU01003752.1, on the reverse strand, counting down.
GAGAGAATGGGTGCTGTGGTTGAGGTGAGCGTGACGAATCCTTTCTATTTTGCTTGTAACACTTGTCACATTCTTGTGCTTTGTGACATAGCCTCACTGCCGATTGTTTTCTGTCCCTTACAGAGAACTCTGGAAATCACATGAGATCTCGCCTCATGTGTTCCTTGTGATGTATACACTACTGAGAATGGTTTGGAGAAACTAAAAGATGCCCAGTTAATATTTTCCTAAATGGTTCATAAATAAATTAGCATTCACAGGACTGGTTTAGGATTTAATCATCGAAAAGTTTACTTTTGTTTACTCATTTGTTTAAAGTGGGTGTGGCACCCCAGCTCACTGTAGAGAGGTCACAGGACTCCCTCTTGGAGTTGATTCTCTCCTTCTACACTGTGGGTCCTGAGACCTGAACTCAAGTAGTCACCTTCAGTGGCCAGCACTCTACCTGCTGAGCCATAGCTCTGGCTCTGTTTCTTTAACATTAGCTTTAGTAAAGTGAATATTTTTGCTCATATTGGACAAACAATTAAAACTATTCTTATGAGAACGAATTTTGCCTGTTAGTAATACTTTCCTATAGACATTTTAAAATTAGAGAACATTTGTTAACATTAATCTATAACATTTACTAATTGTTTAGAATTATTTGTAACATACAAGTATATCTAATTTTACATGCTTTGATGTTTCTTGTTTTTCTTTTATCCAAATGTAGTGTTTAAACTTCATTTATAGAAAAAATAAGAATTGATTAAATACAAGTGCTATTGAATTTTGGTAATAGTTGTTTGATAAAATCTTCTCATTTAGGATGTATATTTTGGTTTACAGAAGCTAATACAGTACCTCAGAAATCTGAAGATGCCAGTTTCCTGTCCCTACAACTCTGAAATGAGTAGCACCATTAATCCACAACATGTCACAATTCAATAGCATCCTCTTCTCAGTAAGCCTAAAATAAAGATTATTTGTGTTAATGTGACATCTTACATTAAATGTAAAAAGATACAATAAATAATATTAATTTGATTATTTTGGAATTACTTTCAAAATGAATAAGAGCTTTCTCTTAAACAGTTATAATACTTTATGGAAAGAAGTAAATACAGATTAATGACATTAATTTTATGATGTTTAATACTTAAATATAAAGCATTTACTAAAATAATTATATCTTTATTTTTTAATTATATAAATTGTATTAAGAGGCGCGGGCTGTGTTCCCAGTACCCGGCTCCATCTGTAGTAGAGGGAACGCAGGCCCCTTGTTCCTCCCTGCCCATCTCCCATCCCTCTGGCTAGCTTAACTTCCAAAGCAATTACACAGAAACTGTTCATTTAATAACTGCCTGGCCCATTATATCTAGCTTCTTCTTGGCCAACTCTCACATCTTAAACTAACCCATTTCTATTAATCTGTGTTTACCACGAGATCGTGGCTTACCGGGAAAGATTCAGCATATCTGACTCTGGTGATTTCATGGCAGTGGCTCTCTCTCTCACTCCCTTCTTCCTCTCAGAATTCTGTTCTGTCTACTCCGCTGCCCTATCAAAAGGCCAAGGCAGTCTCTTTATTCAACCAACGAAAGCAACACATAGAAAGAAGGACCTCCTACACCAATAAATATTTATGTGAATAGGAATTGGTACTTTTGAGTAATCTGTAATTTCTTAGTACTGCTCACAGACAGTGATCAATGCTGATATCACATATTACTTGCATATCAATAACATTAAGCAAATAGAATAAGTTAATTTTATCACTTTGTTTTCCTTCTAAGATCTCATATGAATACAGAGCACCACACAAACCTGATCACTTCCTCAATCACAAACAGTTATTCTGGGTCTCAGTCATTGGTGGTTTTTGCATTTAAGCTTTGAATAATGGATTGCATCAAGGGTCAGTTCTTGTTATTATTCTTTAAGCCACTTGGACCCCTCTTTCTGGCAACCTCACCTCTCCTGTCCTACTGTTTCCTTAGGGTAACTACCAAAGATAGGCATCCACTATGTTGGTGTCTGCTTCTTCAACTTTTAACTTAGCTTTCTCCTCAATACTTTCCGTAGGCTGACAGATAGAGCATATCCAAATCTCAGATCTTAGTTTTCCAGTCATCTCCTCTTAAACATTCCCCCATGAGAAGCATGAGTCTGAATTCTCTATTAATAGTGTCAGCTCCATCTTTATACCATATGAAGAATCTGACCTTTACTTTTGCCTCCTCCATATATAATGCTAATTCATCTGCTGTGTGAGGAACTTCTCCAGATCTTTACTCCAGATTAGCGTCTTAGTTAAGTCATTCTCTGCGGATCTTGTGAATCTAAAACTTAAATAAAAATAGTCCCTAGCCTCTTAGCACAATGTTACACATAGCTTTATCTCACATATGTCTTTGTTTACTATACGACTTCTGTATCACGTTTAAGGGGACAGTATTGGAGGGGAGAACGTTGTTCCTATGTTTTATCTTTAACATCTAAAAGAGTCTCTGTTAGACTATGAATTATATATATATATAAACACTTATGTATATATAGAACAGTTGATTGAATTTAGAACTGCCAACATTCCTGCCATTGAAACTATTTCTTTATATGATATTTTCCTTTGTTTATGACAGAACTTACTATATGGCCCATTCAGGACCTATGGGTCCTAAACTACATAGTTTGTTTCCTGTATCCTAAAGCTCATGATAACTCCTTACAAAGTGTATATATATACATATAAATATGTATATCTTTGTTGGTGACATACTTTAGAATATGTCCATAGAATGTAGTCTAAGATGATTAGTTTATATTATGTTGGATATTTTCTAAGAAATTTAACTGTTTGCAAAAATCTAATAAGTGACAGTAATTACAAAATAAACTCGTCACATTCTTCTATAAAGAATTCTACACAGAATCAGGCTTCAATCATCATGATGCTATATTTAAAAATTGTTGACATGAAATGCATCTGAGTTCTGCAGGTGTACCCTTCCTGTCTGAACTTCTAATCAGTTCTGAGATGATTATCATTATCAGATTTTGTATAAGTTCTTGTTATCCACTTATTACTTAGTATTTTAACTATAGCACTATTATTTACATTGCTATTGGAGCACATACCTGTTAAAGACAGTTATCATTTCTAGTTTGAAGGTAAGACAGAAACGGAACACTTTATTAGGTGGTGTTGAAATATGCTTGATCAAGAGGAATCCGAGTTTGCAAAGATTAATATAATGTGCTAAATCATATTCTCTGGTCAAACAAAAGGCATTGAAACTCTACATTCTAATAATTGTAAGACAAACATTTGTGTAAGGTTGCCTTCCTGCAATGGAATACCTGAGAAAATCCAATTAAAAGTTAGAAAGATTTACTTTGGCTCAGCGTTTCAGATTTCACTTCATAGTCAGTTGACTCAGTTGTTTGGGGGCCTCCAGTGAAATAGCACATGGTGGCTGTGACCCAGAGGACGTCCTTACATAATGACAACCTGAGAGCAGAGGAAGAAGAAGGTCTGGAGTCTCATATTCCTTCAGCTGTGTGTTCCAGTGACCCAGCTCTCTTCAAATAGGCTGTATATACTCAGGACTACATTATCTCCCAACTGCATCACAGAATCCCAGAGAATAATGCTTCAACATCTGGCCTTTGGCAGACTCTGTAGACAGAAATAGAACAGTATTCAGGAGCATACTGTACTGTTAGTGTTTTATTGCACTTTTAAAGAATAAAATGGTGTTGCAAAATGTATACATAGTTTAAAGATAACTAATAAAGAAATATCCTTTTTGTGTGCTATTAAGAATACTACACAATACAAAGCTCAGATGAAGTGCCAAGGAATAGACACCAAAAAACCCTCTCTCGACAAACCAAATAAAATAAAATTTAAAAATTGCGTATTTACTAACCAAGCACTTGGGCAGCAGGGACAGGTGAAATATCTGTATGTTTGAAGGTAGCCTGGTCTACAGAGCAAGGTCCAGATCAGCCAGGAGTAGATGGAGAAACCCTGTCTCCAAAAGTAAAAGGAATGAATCAAGAAAGGAAGGAAGGAAGGAAGGAAGGAAGGAAGGAAGGAAGGAAGGAAGGAAGGAAGGAAGAAAAGAAAGAAGGAAGGAAATAAAGAAGGAACCAATAAAACAAATAAAATAAAGAAGAAGGAGGAGGAGGAGGAAGAGAAAGAGGAGGAAGAGGAGGAGAAGAAAGACATCATGCACACATGCAGGGAGCCAGGGAGCAGGATGGATCAGTGAATCTATTCTTCACTAAAGTCTTCTACCCCATTCTGAGTTCCCCAGATTCTCTCACTCAGCTTCTAGGTGACCACAGCTGGGTCCAGGCATCTTGTTCTCTTTACAGACTTCTTAACTGGATGGCAAATGGAAATGGGCAGAAGTCGTGTCGAGGACAGTTCACACATCACTTAGAATGCATGGAAACTTACTGAATTTTACTAGCTATGTGGGTGAAAAATAAAGCATTTATGACAGGCTCTACTCAAATTTGGGATTAGTCCATTCCTGACATGAAGGAGAGGGGTATTCTGATAGGTAATATGTAGTTTTGCCACATTCCTGCCTATTCCATAACAAGATGGGAAAAAATAAAAACTTGCAGATATTTCAATGTTAAAAATAACTTGCTAACTTTTGCTATGATTTCATAACAGCTTTTTACTTGGTCCATATATTACCAAAAAATCAAAGCAGTTGTTCGGTAGACAAGCATGTAAATCAGAATTATCTTGGTGACCATATGTTTTTGGTTGTTTATGACCCCTTTCGAAGATCTTAATTAATTCATTTTGGAAGGATTTCCTTTTGTCTTTTGTAGTCACTTTTAATAATTTTAAACAATTTACTATTCAACAATGCCATATACATGAATCACTCACTTTGGTGACATTTGTCTCCTCTATCCTCCTTTATCCCCCATCCAACATTCTCCTACAACCTAACTCATTAGTCCCATTCCCACTTTCATCTGTTTCTGTATTGGTTTTGTCTTTACTATGTGACCTCTGAGTTTAACCAATGTGACAGAATAGGCATAGATGTGAAGCTATCTATGGAAGTATACATAGATCAACAGTTCATCAACAGTTACATCACTAAAGAAAACGACTCTCTCTCCTCAGTGTTTCCCAACTGCCCATAGCGCTCCCTAAGTAGGGATGGAGGAGTTGGTGCTGCTAATGGAGGTCTTCCCCCATCTATGACTATATGTTTATAGGCTTATCTGTGGGCAGACAGCTGCAGCTTCTGTGAATTCACAAGCTCATGGTCATGTTACACCTACAGAAGAGCATTTCAGACCTTTGCTTCATATCATGCATACATCACTTACATTGTTTCTGCCTGTTCTTCCTCAGTATTCCCTAAGTGTTAGAGGGCCTGATATGTGTTTCCTTTAAAGTCAATGTCATGACAGTCACTTGTTCTCCTTACCTTCTCTCCAGCCATGAGGCTCTACGCTAACCCGTGTTCACAGCAAATAGCTTCTTTGACCACGACTGATGATAGCACGGTCTCTAGTTATAAGGCCAAATATTTAGATGAAACTTTGACAACATATCCATTTTTCTAAGTAGGAATTTCATTTTATAATTTTCAAAGCAAAATTGTTCATTTTATTGCACTTGAGAGACATCTCAGTGGTTACAAGTACTTGCTGCTTTTGCAGAAGGCATGGGTTTGATTCCAGCCCACATATGGTAACTCTCAATCATCTGTAACTCCAGTTGTTCGGGTTTTACACCCTCTCCGACCTCTCTGGGCACCAGGCATGCACATGCTACACATTCAGGCAACACACTCACATACACAATCATTTCCATAGCTAAAGACATTGAGGAAATAGATAAAATGCATGAGAATGGTTCCAGTGCTGCTCAGACACTTGCAAACAATGATTCTCATCCGTTCCGCAACATGTTTCATTATTCATAAAGCATAACGTCTCAGATCAGTTCCTTCTCATCATTAAGTACATTTTGTCAAGTTCTCTGCAACAAATTTTGATCTTACTAGGTAATAAAATAAGATCAATTTTCAAACAAATTTTCTATATCCTTCTATTTTCCCAAAGTCAGTGTTTCGTGAGTCGGAAAAGTGGATGCTTGTTACATCTCCAGCTTATTATTTGTTGATTTCTTGCTTACACATTAGTTAAGGTTTTGTTTTGAGCATTGTAAGCTTTCTTTAGCTACTTGAAATAAATAAAAGAAAATGTACACTTTCAATATCAAAGCGTCATCTAAACACTGGTTAGGTAGAGGAGCCTTAAAGTCAAGTATATTTTATGGCTTCCAGGTTAAATGGTTTTATGAGATTTCTGAGTATGCAAACAAGTGGGTCTTTTATTCTTGTGTCTTCTCTTGGGCTCTTTCCTTTGATTGTTTTATCTTGTCCAACTTCAATATAATAATTTCTGTTTTATTGTATTATATTTTTATTTTGCTATATATTTTTAAAAATGAATGAATGAATGAAAATCTGGCCACGAGAATAAGGTTAACAGCTGAATTGTTGCTTGTACTTGATAGGAGAGGGAAAATCAGTTTCCTACAAGGAAATGATGCTGGGTGTTTCACCCACTCCAGGAAGGTCCTCATGTTAAGAAGTAGTCAACCAACATATTATAGACTCCTCAGGTTTTGTGTATTGTTATTTGGCTACTGCTTTGGGGGGTTATTTTTTCTTGTGTTGGGGGAGCTTTTTTATTTTGTTTTATCGACTTTAGTGGGTTTTGTTTCTGTATTGGGCTTTTGTTTTTTTGAGACAGAAAAGGTTGTGTGGTTAGGCGTGGGAGGAAGATCTGTAATGTCACACTCACAAAAAAAGTATTTTTTCTTAAAAAAGGAATACATTAGGCTTGTTGTTTGTTAGTTAAGAAAAGTTGATGTCAAAACTAATTCCAAATTAGAAATTTAAAAAAAATAGGTGATTCTCAGGGGGAATAAAGAGTCAAGATACATGCAGCTTTATTTATGATCTAGTTTGGTCCAAAAATGTATGTTTTAATTAAGAGCATTGTAGGTTAAAAATGTATTTAGTATATTTAACCTGTTGGATAGCCCAGGCCCGTAGGGTAGTGACAGCTCAAGGCAATGTCTTGCTTGTTTTCCTCTGTGATTGGCGTTGGACAGGGAGCTGTTGCTTGCTGCCACTGCCCAGCACAGGGAAATGGTATCATGCCTTCGAGTGCTCACTTGGGGAAAGATCCAGATTCCAAATAGATGCTCCTTTCTACTGAACACACAACACATGCACATTAAAAAGTCAAAACTTTAGAAATTCTAACTGAAAACGTCGTAAGTTGAAGATCATTTATGAGACATTTCCTAAATTAATATAGTAAAGAAAAACCAACTTTAGCTGTCTTGAAAAGACTGAATCAGTGGTTTGACCTGAAACTTATCCAGAAATGCTTTTTGGATGAGATTGGATCAGGGACAGCAGAACATCCCCACCGGGAAGAGAAAGGCAAATGATGTGGATGGCATGCTTTCACTGACCACTTTGTCTGGAACACGGAGTGCATGCTGAAGAACAGAGAGAAAGCAATTGATGTAGTTAAGGAAAGAACTTGGATTTCAAGTTGACGAGCTTATATTTCAAATTAGAAATGCCATTTGGAAAGAAAACACTTGATATATCTGGAAATTGTAAGTGCTCCTTGGATTCACGTATACAGGCACAGGCCAGAATATCAACTGTAGTAACCCACATACTCAGACAAAGCAATTATCAGCCTCAGGCCTGCCCTTGAAAATGGAAGAGCAAGGATCCACCAGTGACAGCAGCTGTGTATATCATTAAAGGTGACAAGTTTGATAAAGAACTTATTTTCCCTCACCTTCCTTTCTGTGGTGTGCATAATTTTGAGTCACTTCTTTCAAAGAAAGAATTTATAATAGATCTGAAGCAGGTTTTCTGTAAATCACTGTTCTTGGTTTGTTCTGGTAGCATCTATCACAATGAGAGTAAAGCTGATTGGAAAAAATCAATCTCTTAAAAATCTTTATGGCTCATATACATTCATCTCTAAGCAATTTATATATTTTCTGCATAATACCCATGTGATGCTGATGATTTGTATCTGAATAACACATTGATAATAATGCTCCCAATGCTAAGTGTTTCATCACATTTCCCAAACTCACATGCATGCCTTGTGTGAATTAAAGTCGGGTTTCACAAGGTCTTCAGTCTCTTAACTCAATGTTCTTTTCACCATAGCACACATGATACTTTCTTGTCTATCTTTGTCTATAATAAAAATGGACCAGAGAACCTAACATGTGTTCAAAAGTCTTATTGTAATAAGGTCAAGTTGTGTGAAAATAGAAATGAATACAGATAGCTGGCTCCCTTCCCCCCCCCGTTTCTGTTCCCAGTTAATACAAGGTTTTTCAAGAACAGTAAGTATAATTTGCTTTCTAAAAAGAATGATTTTATTTTTCACTACATTAAAAAAACACATGGCATAAATGTCCTAAACTCATATAATCATAAAATATAATTTTCCAATTAAAATAAGTTCCCTAGAAAAGCTATTTCTTAAACTTCAGTACAGAAGTTGAGATAAATACTGTTTTATTAAAATATGCTTATTTTAAATGAATCACATGCAACAAATTGAAAACCCAAGTTCTGTGATTCCTGACTACAGATGTTATCACAGTTCCTGAAGGTCAACTCTAAACAGGAATGTACCCGAGGGTTTGTTTGTTAAAGGAGAAGTTTAATTTTACAAGGTAATACGGTATAACACTTTTATTGAGGAGAAGTATGTAAGTTTGATTTATTGGTGTGTGAAGGATAAGAAGACAGCTTCTCTTCATTGTTTTATACTCAAGTATTTGTTGGTCTTTTTTCACATTCCAAAAGATGCTTGTATGCACTGCCGCAATTGAGCTTCACATTCCTTCTTGCCCAAGACAGCAATAATCTCTATATCACAAAGATTTTCCTCAAAATTGCTTGCATATTTTACCACTTAGACACTGCTCTCCCATCCTCTTTTTTAATCTGGATGTGATTTATTTAGAATAGGTCTGTTCTGTGACTGTAACAGGAGTGGGCATTGCAGACACAGCTTTATATATGCTTGATGAGTATTTTCCAAACATGGGCATGCTCTATGCTTATGTACAATGTTAGGTTTTCTTTACTTGATACAAATAACAAGTGAAAGGAAGAAAAAAAGACTAGAAAGACCATTGTAGACAGTTGTAGTAAAATACAGTTGTCTAGTATGAAATTCTATTCACTGAAATCATGCTAATAGGAAAGAGAGACTCTTAACAAAAGTTCCCATATTGTTAGGTGAGTACTTTCTGAAAATACATGCCAAGTACCAGCAAGATGCCTTGATGGATTATACAACTAAGAAAAGCAGAGTTTTGCCAATGTACAATACAGGTTAAATAACGTCTTGTTCTTACTTAGATACAGTGAATGGATAGAGATTTTATAGTAAAAAGCTCATTACTAAATTTCAAAGAAATCTTACTCAGGAAGTGAAAAAACTGGAATTTAATTCTTACTCAAAACTTCCTGATCAAATCATTTCCAGTATTCATGACCTTTCCCTGCATACAGAAAGCTATTGAGACATTCTCAAGTGATTCTAGGAAAAACAAAACTGTCCTTCATAAAACAAAAGAGGATATTTAGAATGTACCTGAGCAACACACACAAACACAAAAACACACAAAGACACACACATCACACAGACAGATACATGCACACACATACAGAGAGAGAGAGAGAGAGAGAGAGAGAGAGAGAGAGAGAGAGAGAGATCACTCCATTTTCAGAGGGTTCTGAACTTGGATTCCTTCATAGATCACTCTTTTTAGTAAGGTATTCAGGCCTCTGTGCTGCGTGGGATTTCAGCAGCTTCTCCACCATCGATCACAGAAGTGATGCGATGAAGGAAACAGAAAGAGCCTGGTTCCTTTAATACATGCCTGGTTTTGGAACCCAGTCATCATAGATGTATAGCATGCATATGGTCTGAAGGAAATGAATGAGGGATGATGAGATGGCTCAGAGGATGGCACTCTTGCCACCAAATTTGATGACCTGCGTTATAGACCCACGTGGTAGGAGAGAACTAACTCCTACAGTCTGTCTTCTGACTTCCATATGTGCTCTGGCTCATGAAGATTCACACACATACACACACACACACACATACACACACACACACACAATGTTATTTTTCAAGAACAAAGAATATATCTGTAATGGATATAATTTTTCAGAAGTAACAAAGACAGATTTTGTGAAAGGCAGAATATGGCATAAATATCATTTTGAAACATTTTGAAAACTGGTTTGGGAAATTCAACGTTTTCAAAACTCCTAAAATAGTATGCAACAGTTATAATTAAAGTTGAGTTATAATTTTGTATCAACCTCTTCAGCCATTACACTATCTAAATAAGCCTTTAGAAGCACCTACAGGCTGGCTTCCCGCCACAACAGCTTCTAAATATTATGAGTGCTACACCTCTCCAAAACCATTTCCTTCAAAGATATTAGGTGACCTCAAATTAAACATTTTTAAATGATATTTCCTTTTCACTTTGCCTTCACTTTTTCTAATGTTCTAACATTTGCACACAATAAAGCTAGTAAGTATGCTCTTTTTGCTCAGATTTAATTTTGGCAGTCCATGTAAGCCTACAAAGAACTGGAGAGAAAGTGGGTGTCTGTCTATTGATGCAATAGGGCTCGCATCTCATGCATTGGAAGCAGTTTTACAGTGCAGGATGAGAGCAGGGGATTAACGCCAAATGATACAAACACATGTGTGAGTGACAGGGCGTCATGGGAGTTTCCAGCTTTTCTTTTACACTCCACAGCCACTCACTGCCTTTGGAAAAGCAGTCACTCTTACAGTGTGTGTGAGAAACAGCAGTGTTTTAGCAAAGGTTTTAATGTATCTGCCAAATAGGGGAGGAGGTCTCTGACTTTATTCTTATCAACATCACATTTAATAAGAGCTGATAATTCACTTTTCTAAATAAAAAGCTTGGATTTAGAGAAATTAAGTATAGTCAATGAAAGGGTAAAAGCCCATGAGTCTCAAAACAGGTTTTATACCCACAGGTTAGACGACCAAGAACTTGGTTCTCAGCCAGCAACCTGAGACACCCATAGACGACTCAAGTACAACTTTAGTTATAATAACACATAGCAAAAAAAATAGTTTAATTGTTGAAGATAGTTTAAACTAACTGATTAGTTGAAAGACTGACTGGAAAACTGAGTTCAATATTTTAAAATCCCAGACCTCATTACTCTTTCGATCTTATAACCAATTTAAGAGTTCATGTAGGAAAACATGATTATAAACTTACGAACTCTCAGGTACAAAACTCTCTCTATATATAGTCAATGAAAGGGTAAAAGCCCGTGAGTCTCACAGTATTATTGAGCAGCCGTGTTTATTGCAGCACTGTTTCAGCCTAGACATCCATCAGTAATTTACTAGAATAAGAAATTGTGGCTTATATACACTATGGAATTTCACTCAGTCATAAGAAATGAAATTATATTGTTGAAAAAATACAATTGCAACTAATAATCATTACATTAAGTGAAATAAATAAGTCAGATTCTGAAAGACAAGTATCATGTCTTCACTCATTGTGGACCCTAGAACATTATATGTATATATATTATGGAAACATTGGTTTTGCCCTGCTATATAGTGGAGTTCTTTTTCTTAAATTTATACTCCCAAAATGTCAATGATGTTTGCCTAACTTATATAAACTAGTGTGAATTTCCAAGTATACTTGGTCAGAAAACAAACCAAAAAACAAGGAAGCCAAAAACAATGTAAGTAAAGTATTTTAGAAAATCTGATTTTGAGAACTAGCTGTCCAGGTCAGAGGTCATTTTCTAGCATGAGTGATGGCTCCAGAATAATACCTTAAAAGTTCTTGGATTAAATATAGCTGTTTTGACATGATTATTTCTATTGTCGTGAAGATATTTTAATTAAATATATAAAATAATTATGCACATATGTTTAAAGAATCCACAACCAATTAAATATAAAGTGAATAAAGTTCTTAAGTAACATTATAGTTAGTGATTTGCTTCAACAGAACTGAAAGCAAAGGCCTTTAATAAGAGTTCATGAGACAAACATGGAACGGTTTTAGAAGTTAAGGATAACAAATGGACTGGTAGACAGGATGCCTTACAAAGGCCAGAATGAATTTTATAGATGATGCTCCAGCTGTGCTTTTGTGTACCTTAGGCTACATTATACCTGTGTGTTACAGAGTCCATGGATAATTGCTTTTCTGAGTGTCTGTTTTTAAAAGGATACCAAATAAAACTCGATCCTTTGCATCATTATACAAGTGTGGAAATATTAGATAAATTATTACATTGTCTTCAAAGTAATTATGCTATTTTTCCTTAAATTCTTCCAAGAACTTATTGCTTTAGAAGGGTTTTATTTACTAGCATTTTATTGATGAATTAAATGTATTTTAAATAACTGTTATTAAAGACTTCATATCTAATAATGTCTAATCATGCATTAACCAACCTTAACCATTTTCCACTTTCCCATTTTCAGTAGTAGAAATAAGGTTAATTTGTCTGCATAATTATTTGTTTTATTGATATCAGAAAAAAACTTTGTCTATTTGTCTTCATAGTTTTGAATGTTATCTAGTACTTTGGTGACAATTAGGTAAATGCCTAATACTTGTAAACATATTTTCAGAGCATTATGAACTGTAGGTGGAGACTTCTTGTTCATTTCCTGTAGCCCAGCTCTGAAATAATCACACAGAAACTATATTAATTACAATACTAATTGGCTAATAGCATAAGTGTGTTTCTAGCTAGCTCTTACATCTTATATTAACACATTTCTATTATTCTGTGTATTTAAGAATCTGACATCTGTCTCCTTCAGCAGCTACATGGCATCTCTCTGACTCTGCCTTCTTTCCTCCACTATCTCTACTTGGAATTCTCATCTTTCTCTATTCTGCTCTTCCAGAGGCCCAAAACAGCTTCTTTATTAACCAATGGCAACAAAGCACATTCACAGCACACAGGAAGAAATCCCACATCACCTCCTATTTTCTGTCTAAACAAAAGGGAAGATTTTAAATTTTACATAGTAAAATTACATATTACAAACAGGTATCAAGCAGTAATTACAGTTACAATATTTATATCTACTTTATCTCTTATCATAACTAGGAAAAACTATAATTACAACCATCTATTCTTTAACTCCATCAAAGACTCAAGAAGGATATAATATTACCTAAGTTAAAAGAAAGTGCATTGTAAGCAACATCTAAAACCAAGAATGGAAAGAGACATCTTACTGCCTAGACAGTCACAAAACTTTCTTTTGTAACATTGGGATATCCATCTTCAGCCTACAGGCCCACAGTACCTGGCAGACTTTCCATTAAGAAGGAAACTTCAAAGACTGTTTTGCCTATATTGGCAGTTTGTCAGTCACTTTCTTCGGTATCCTGCAGAATGGCTGGCAGACTCTTTCATAAAGTAGAAAGCCAGGAGGACTGTCTCACCTTCCTCAGGCAACTTGTACAATCAAGCAATCTAGGCAAGAGCAGTTACTTGCCCAAATGGCTAACAAGCTCCATAAGACGCCTCTTCAATGCCCATCTTCCTCTTGAAGAAATTGGGTGCTGCCAGGAGTAGATGAGTCTCATTGTGATGAAAAGTTCTATGTTCTTAAAAAATTTTAAATGCCATATTCTGTAGACTTTGAAAGGTTTGAAGAATGCCTATCCACCTGAAATACATCTCTGTACATCTAGAAAATCTAAATAACATGACTACAAGCTTGACAATTATAGATGGTTATTTTATTAACCGGTATTTCTTAATTATATTTTACATTTTAAATGAGCTGCACAAACACAATACCTTAAACAAGAGCATAAATATAACAAAATTGACCTTAAATTTGTATCAATAAACCAATCCATATCAATGCAAAGTATTCATCTCTATTGAATATCCCCCTTTAAATGTAAACAAATATTTATAAACAATATTTGGGAATTTGGGCAAAGTTCTCTCCAAACTGCTTCCTGCTTTTTGTTGGGCAAAGTAATTTTGGGGTTCAAAGAGATCTTTTAGGGGATCTTGGTCCATCAAGCCACATTAGTCTGGAAGGAATCCATAGGTTCTCATCTTCTGTGGAAACAAAAACAGAACCCCTTCTCCAAAGCAATATATCCTTAGACCTAAATTTTGAAGTCAAGATACCTTTAAAAAACATATGTAGGTTTAGCTTAGCAGGCTGTACAATGAAATGTCTCTCTGTACTTAGCTTCTTCAAAGTCAGAAAATTAAAAGAAAACACAATATTATACATAATCCAGAATCTCTGTGTATATTCCATCTTTATGTGGCTTATTTTACTTTACTCCTTTTTTATAACTATTTTTTCTCCCTCCCAAGACTACATACTTAATCAACAAACACTGTGACCCATTTAGACGCCTTTTTAAAAAAACCTGAATCTGTCTTTATTGTGTATCTGTAATAATTTTCAAACCAGGAGCACTTTTAAATGGTAAGCAGCTTGGTCAAAGCAGCCCTGGATGCTGGCTCTTCCTCTCTCAGGATTTCATATGGTGGAGAGAATTCATTGCCAGCTCTGGGACTGTTGGGTGCGAGCCGTCATTACCACCTCAACTCTGGGTAACACCATGCAGCATATAAACCTTCTTTTATCTGAGTAAAAGCTAAATCTGCCATGCAGCACACTGCACAACCTGGAAACATCTCTGTGTATGGTGACAGGAATCTGCCATGCTCTCCTGCCTGTGCCCTCCTAGAAGACCTGATCTTGCTGCCTGCCCAGGCGATGATCACTGAGCCACGAGCATGGTCTCAGCTACTCTCCTCCCAACTCCAAATGGGCACTCAAGCACTAGGACCTGAAGTGGGTACAGGCATCAGCCCCAAACTTTTGGGTACAATTCTGCAAGCAGAGACTGCTTGTTCATTTCCCAGCTACTCAGACCCCAAAATAATCACACAGAAACTATATTAATTATAATATTGTTTAGCCAATAGCTTAATTGTATAACTAGCTCTTACATCTTAACTTAAACCATTTCTATTATTCTGCATATTGCCTCAAAGCTGTGGCTTACCAGGTAAAGTTCTGGTATATGTCTCCTTTGGCAGCTACATGGCATCTCTCTGACTCTGCCTTCTTTCCTCCTCTCTTCTCTTGGAACTCCTGCCTTGCTCTATTCTGCCCTGCCAGAGGCCCAAAGCAGCTTCTTTATTAACCAATGGCAACAAAGCACATCCACAGCATACAGAGGGAAATCCCACATCAATGAATTGTTTTAAGCATATGTTGTTCTCGTTCACAAATAAATTTCCATTGAAAATTAAGATAAATTGAATATGACCATTCTAAATGACTAACACTAGAGTGTGGCTTACTTTCAATGCTGTGCAGTGCTTTATGCAATGGATAAATCATTCTTATATCAAAGATGTTAAGTATTCTGGAACTCTACAATTTCAGGGGTGGTGAGACCCCCGAGGCTAGGTTACCACTAGATCATAGACCAACAGGAGGCAAGCAGATCTGCTGCCGACTTGGCCCAGGAGAGTTATACAGAGTACAAGTGGTGATAGCCAAAAATTTTAGGTCAAACAAATTTAGTAATACCATCATATTAGCTTATAAGACAAGACTTGTAGTATTAGGATATTTCAAAATGTGAAATTTTGTTTTAGAAATTGCATTTAGGCTTCACACTCAGAGCCAAGCCAATAAAGGGACATTGATTAGGTCAGAATTCTGAGAACTATGAATTCTGGTAGATTATCTGGAGCACAAGGCAGATTTCTGTTATGGATACTTGAATCCCAGAGACCCTGCTCCAATTAGGAACATTTTCAAAAGTTCATTGGAATATTTATCTAAGAAAGATTCAATTAGAAATACAATTGATACTGGAACAATGGCATTTCAAGCTTTGAAAACCCAGGTGAAACCTGTGAACAAACACCTTTGCTATAACTATGAACAATGAGCATTAAATCACAATTGCTGTTGAGTGCTGAGAAAGTCTATCTCTCTGCATAATCAAGGATTGCCAGAGTCAGCATGGTTATTAATAGTTCTGTATTGTGACATCTGAAATTCAAATATGATTGGAAGACTTGGATTCAGAACTCCACATGACTTTAAGATCCCTTAAAGTAGTGCTTATGTTACATTTGAAAGAAAATTCTCCGTGGTTTGATCATGTGTAACATATGTTTGAAACATATATATTTATATACTCAAGGGCTTTGAATATTATCATAAGGATATTTGCTGCTAGGTTAATATGTAACCAAATGTATATACATACATATCGTGGCTTACCAATTACCAAGCACATGATGTCACATCATTATCATTTGATAACCCAGAGCACACACTGTCTATTTTCATCCACAGATAGTGTTATGTTTATAAAGTTAATTATTTGAATTATTTTTCTTTTGGAAATGGAATACTTCAATGGCTAAAAGTGTTTATTTCCCAAAAGATATTTCTTGCTATGAGGATATGACTTCAGGAATGTGAATCCACCTAATCTGAATTGCTGTTTTGTTAAGCATGCTTTTGTAGAAAAACATACTCCCAATGCCCTTTAAATAAAATACCATGTTTGAGTAATTTCACAATAATAGCACAACTACTAGTATGATGTATCTTTAGTAAGCTCTAGGAATGATAGTATAGTGAGGTGCATACTGGTTAAGATCATAGGCAAAGATCATTGAATACAATAGTAAAGATGTTTATAAATAGAGTAACTTTTAATAAAATGTAAATGAAAAATTCATATGATTTTCCCCAGATGCCTCAAGAATATATTTTACTATTTTATATTCACTTAAAATTATTTATATTTATTTTTACTTATATTTATATTTACTTAAAATTATAATGTCACAAACTATAGAATATCTAAGGAAACCCAGACATTTCCAGGTTGTGCACTGTGCTGCATGGCAGATTTAGCTTTTACTCAGATAAAAATGGTTTATATGCTGAATGATACCAAGCATAAGAAACCTTCTTTTGAGTTTGTGTGGGAGACCAAGAGACTTCTAAACCAAGATACACTATTACTATTGACCTTCTTTGTCTCCCAGATGTTCAAGGGAAGTTCTCATTAGTGAAGACATCACACACTTTGGACACAGGACTTGGAAAATTTGATTTGGATTTGACCTGAAAGTCTCCTTGAGGTATACAAAGCAATGAGCATTCCTGCCCAACTGTGGAATCTAAAAACCACAAGGATCAGTATGGCAAAATATCCCCAAAGGTGCAATAATGGCACTCATATTTTGGTAGTAACTATCAACTGTCTAATTGACTTAGAGCCCATTCAACAGGAAATCAACCATGCTTGGTACTGAAATTTAGCCAACTACCCATACTAGTGAGGTTATGAATCTTAGAAAATCTACTACTGTTAAACTTTACCAGACCAATATGTTTTCTAACTTCATTCTAAATACTGACCGTTATGCCCACAGACAATGATAGCTCCCAGCCCTCATCAAAGAAGCTTCTTTTTGCATTGGACAGAGATCATTACCTAAAATAATAAGTGAGGGAGGAGGCTCAAATCAACTAATCACAGGTGCTCAGTCCCAAAGGATCCATCTAAGCACAACCACTACTGCTATGGGTCATGGGACAACACAGAAGAGGGACAGAAGGATTGTAAAGGCCAGAGAACCAGAACGTCTGATATAAGATTCTGTCTCCTAGGAATGACAGGGAAGCTATGTACAAAATAACTCAACCAGAGGGCTGCCTAAAGAGCTCCTGAAAAACGACAATGCCAGTAGACCTGCAACACCGTAAGAAGAAAATTTCACAGGACCCCACCCTAGACAAAGAGCTACGGACAACTGATGAAAGCTGAGAAATGGAAAATTCGTCTTTTTCAGAAATGAACTCTATAACTTGTAACCCAAGACTAAGTGGTCAGCCCTGAAATCATAACCATACAATTAACACTAAATGGACTCGGTAGCTTGAACTTAATACTTATGCATACATGTAAATGCATGTATGTACGTATAGCAATATTAATAAAAAAGAGGTCTAGAGAAGCCTTGTCCAACTCCTAATGAAAGTTTTTATTTTATCTTATTCCATTTTATTTTGTTGTATTAAAACCCAAAGGAACAGATGGATGGAAGTATGGATGGATGAGAGAAAACCTAGCTGCAAGGTTAACAACTGAGCTGACACTTACA
>PVIU01003751.1:0-139029 GCA_004026605.1 Ondatra zibethicus | reverse complement strand
GGTGACCATTCACTCCAAGGTCCCATCATTCCAGGTGACCATTCACTCCAAGGTCCCATCATTCCAGGTGACCATTCACTCCAAGGTCCCATCATTCCAGGTGACCATTCACTCCAAGGTCCCATCATTCCAGGTGACCATTCACTCCAAGGTCCCATCATTCCAGGTGACCATTCACTCCAAGGTCCCATCATTCATGGTGACCATTCACTCCAAGGTCCCATCATTCCTTGTCACCATTCATTCCAAGGTCCCATAATTCCAGGTAAGAAATTCTTGGAAACAGAGGAGTCTGGAAGTCAGATAACAAAGGTCTCCATCAGAGAAAAGGCTGAAAGCAGCAGGAACCTGAATAAGAATCAGATGCAAGCAAGAGACATGGGGTAATTTCAGAGTAAGGCCGTGAAGGGTGTTTCCCAATTAGCCTTCCCTACTGAAGGATGACTGCAGTACTTTGTGTCTCTTTCACAAATGATGGGATGGGATCTATGTCCGGTTTGTTACTTACATTTTCTTTAGTATCTTTGCCTATATTCTGATCTATCCCACTCTTGATTCAGATCCTGCCCACCAGTAGTCTTTGCTCTATCAAAATAGAAAATGACTTGAAATTAAACACTACCTCTTGTGTTATTATAATTCCCTATGAATTTTAGCTATGATATCAGCTTAATCAATCATCCTCATGCTAAGTGCTTAAAAAATTCTACTTGTGGAATGAAATATTGTGTTTCCCATTAATATTCTCAGTGGCAGATAAAATATTCTATGAATATATTCTTAAGATGGATGGTTGGATGGATAGATAGATAAAAAAATCTGACCACGAAGGGAATGTTTATCTTCCCCAAAAAGTATTTTCTTATTTATTATTTAGTTTCCTCTGGGTAGCAGATGTGTATCTACCAAGAGGATTAGTCACAAGACCAGTTTCCAGCTGCCATGTGCTCAAGTTACAGGTGCGATGGAGTCTTGACAAGAATCATTTCCTACATGGATGGGTTAGGTTGGTCCAGCCCCACCCTTTGCTTCCTGTTGACCTTGCTAGTGAAGTACCTACAGGCCTAACCAGTCAGATCTCCTGGAACTTTCAAATTTCAAGCAATTCCTGCTGAGAAGCAACCAATTATTTTTTTAAAGTCTCTAATCCCTAGATTAGATTGCATTAAGTTAGCAGGTTCCCTACAATCTTCAAATAATATAAAAATCTTCCTTCATATAAATGTCCACGGAACTGGCAATTGTTAAGAAGCTAAGTATTAGATCTCTGAACTAATTATTCTATAAATAGTTGTTTAATGTTTATGTACAATGACAGATGAAAGTAAATTTTTCTATCATTAGAAAGCAAATAGTTATTTTTCTCTTATTAAATCTTTCATCAGGTGTTCAAAACAAAGTCCATGTTTGGGGGAGTAGGTACACACATAAATGCACATGCAAGCTCAGTGTACATGTGCACACACACACACACACACACACAGAGAGAGAGAGAGAGAGAGAGAGAGAGAGAGAGAGAGAGAGAGAGAGAGAGAGAGAGAGAGAGCACTTTTTATTCTACAGTTTGTGTGTTCATATGGTTTTGGTCAGGCCAAGAATTGGTAACAGAGTAGAAGGCATGAAATAATTTATAGATTCCAGGAAGTTGCATCACGCTACACATTATTTAGTTTTAGAATTTTAATAAGGGTTGTACATTGCCAGAATATTCATCAGAGGGAGGCCCATCAGTCCATCAGTGCCTTTGGGAACTGTACCAATGTCCTCCTTTTCTAGATATGCAGGGGGATGGCTGACTGGCACCAGTGAACCCTTGGTGCCCTTTAACGGTAGTTTCTGCTGGCTAGTTGCCTGGGAATCTAGACCCATCACCTGATTGCCTACATTCCTACACTCACTATGAAGGAGTCAAATCATGTGTCAGAGGAATGGGTGGCATGAGTTTTGGCAGGTGGTGCCATAGTTATATATAACCTATTGTGCTGGGTGCTGGGGATGGGGGAAAAATTCCTTTTAGTCTATTCTGAGTGAGCGACATCAGGATTATTCAAGCTATTACTGAATGAGTCTGTAAGTTCTTTTTCCTGCTCTATACTCAAGCACATGGAGAAAGCCAGGAAACCATTCCCTGACCAGCACATCGAAAGGGGAGCTAGTGGTTTGAAAACCCCTTACCCTGGAAGAAGTGTGGGATACAGAGTTTTCCAGAAGTGGGTTATGGGTTATGAGGAGATCTGATATGCTTGTTGTCGTCAGTGCTTTCACGAAGGGAGAAGAGTTGCAGACTCCAGGTGCCACCTCTTTTCTGACCTAATTTGAACTTGGCCGGATCTGTCACAGTCCTGGTGTGTCATGAGTGCAGTGCATCATCAGAAAGCCAGAGAGACGTGTTGGTGTGTTTCCATATGTTGGAATTCACTGAACAGTAGTAAACTGGCTGAAATCTGCCAAGTGGTCCCCTTTTCTTTGATAGCTGGCTATTGACAGGTTCTTTTAATCACAATCTTAATTACAAATGCTCACTTTTAGGTCACACCTTCTATACGACACAGTAATTATATCTGCATGTAGGTTACAGAATGGCTGCGGATGGGTTAGAGAGACTGTGGCAGAACTCAAGACCTTCAGAGGAAGGAGGCAGAGCTGACAGAAAGATGCAAAATGTCACTGTGCAGGCTGGTATGGAGGTGTTAGATGACACCACAGAGGCAAGCCAGGCCGCCTCAGGATTGAGTTAGACCCCAAAGGCGAGGTCCAGGACCATAGATGCCGAAGAGGCAAGGCTGTGAAACAAACAGGTGGGTGACAGTGGCAATCTGAATTGGTCATCAGCAGTAGGGACTGAGCTAAACTGAAGCCCCAGGTACACAGGAGTTCTCTACCTGTTGGTCCCGTCACGCACACGCACAGTGAGTAGTCAGATAGTGAGATGGCAGGTTGGCGGAGACCATAGCAGCGTCCTCTTTAGGGGGGTTCATGGGAGGATGCTGAACCCTTCCTTTGTCTGTTTTTTTTTCTGATATGACTTTAATGCACCCATGTATTCTTCTGGTCCTGGTATAGTTTGGTAGGCTTATATTATAGCTGGTATCTTCTTTCCTTTAGGGTTTGGTCTGTGCTTTGTGGGATATGCTGAATGGGGGTAGTGTGTTTGTGCCCAAGGTGCAGAATCATCCTGCATTTTTCACTCAAAATGGAGCTAAATGTTGATGGCAAATTAGAGTTACCTAGGGCAAAACACGGTCTAAAAACACTATTTTATGTTTTACGGAGTAACAGAGCACAGCACAGCCTGATATCAACATGATAGATGTGCTTTATATGGTTATAATGATGTTATAATGAGACCAAAGTCCTCCGGTGTGTCTAGCTAGACCATCCTGCCTGGTCTAGCTGGCTTGGTGTGCCTCGCAGCAAGTAATATAACCGGGTGGTGGGCACTGGGAAGCACGTGCCCGTTGGCATCTATTTAACTTTGCATGTATAAGAGGCCATACTTGACAGGACAGTGGGCTGTCGGCAACTTTGTTGTCAAGGTTGGCAACGACGTCATTTTTTCCCTAGATATTTGAAGTGTTCTGCATCCGTTGGCTCAAAGAGACAGAGTGAGGTTAAAAAACAAACACCAGGAGTGTGAGAAGCTGGAAAGACTGTCAGGAGAGTTGCTGGAATGTTGGACACAGATGCTGTGCTGGGCGGGGCGGGAGGGACTGGGGCCTTGGAGATTCTGTCTGAATTGGGAATAACCGAGCTGGAAAAAGAGGAGCTGGCGGTATGTGAGCCCTACTGCCATTGTTACCCAGACGGAGTGATGACAGGGTCCAGAGCAGGGCTGCGGCGGAGAGATGTGTCGGTGGAGGCCTGGAGGTTCCAGAATGGAAGGGGTCTGAGGCTCATCAGGGTGAATATGAGTATTGCTTAAGATGGAGGTATGGTTGGTATGAAGGGGGAAAATGAGAACCAGATGTATCTGTCAATGTAATGCAGTTAAGTTCTTTTAAAGAATCCAACTGAAATCCATACCCATGAAATCAGAAGACAACCTTCCTAGCGTAGAAGGATTGTTTTGACATTGGAAGCAGGGCTCAGAACTCAAATGCTTCTCTGAAAATTCTGCCTTAACTAACATCCCAGTTTAAATGCCAGTGATAGAACAAGACTGACAGACTTCCACTTGTTTGCCGCGTAGTTACTATTTTCATTCTTAATAACCTCTTACACTGACCAACACATGCTCCTTCATGGGCCTCATTTCCTGGATCTGTCCTCTGACAGCAAAGGACACTGGGGAACTTGTGAATCAGCTGCCACATCGGATATGAAATCTGCCCGCGTGATACTGTTCGGAGGTGATTGAAACATTGAGTTAGTGATGTTTTTGTTTAAGATTTTGGCTCTTAATTTTTTTTTAAATCTTTGCATCTCAAAAGTAGTTCCACTTGCCAAATAAGGGTTGGAAATTTACATCTTCACTGGCACTTTCGGCGTTAAATTGTGGTGTGCTTTGGAGAGTGGCCATGGCCCCTTACACTGAAAATTCCATAGCTAATTTAGAATGGCCTGGGATTCCTAGGAAACACATTCTAGCCTTTCTCTATTCCTAGACATCGGGCTGACACATCTATTCCGAATTGTTGTGTGCTCAGTATAGCTGACCAGCATCAGATAAAGCAGCTTCTTCTCTGTCTCTAGAACCCAAAAGATTAATAAGAGGACAGAGAATGTCAGAATGAACTCTCAGCTGAACCTTCAGCTCAAATACCTGAAGGAACAGTGCAAAACCCCAACCTTTCTGTACATGTAGAAGGGTCAGTATAGACGAATACACCTGCAACTGTGTAATAGAATTTGGACAAAGGCGGCCGGACAACTAAGACATGCGGTGGCTGGCCTTTGTATTTGGTGAGTGACCTTTTGTGCCTGTCCTCCCCAGGATAAGATTACGCTGCCCTCACGCACTTGCTTGTCTTTGCCGCAGGACATTTGTGAAGATATTTCCGACCATGTCGAGCAGATCCATGCCCTCCTTGAGACGGAGTTCTCCCTGAAGCTGCTGTCCTATTCGGTCAATGTCATCGTAGACATCCACGCAGTCCAGCTGCTCTGGCACCAGCTCCGAGTATCCGTGCTGGTCCTCCGGGAGCGCATCCTGCAAGGGCTGCAGGACGCCAATGGCAACTACACCAGGCAGACCGACATCCTGCAAGCGTTTTCCGAAGAGACAAAGGAGGTAAGCGGCCTTGGGCAGCAAGTAATGCTTTGTCAGGTGTTTCCCTTTGAAAATATTTTCAGTTTAGAGACGCGAGAAGGAGGGTTTTTTTGCAGATAAGTGAACAGGTCTTTGGCTAGGGTCTGGGTAGAGTGAGTAGAAACAATAGCACCGGTAGAATAAAGGGGGCTTTTGACATACAACATAGTTTGTGTAGCTGTCGTCCATAGAGGTATTAGCACTTTCTGACTTCCCACCTCCTCTTCAATTATTTAATACATATTTGCCTGACACTTACTATGTTCATGTACTAGACACTAAGACTATGATCCAAGCAGCTTTACTAGGGACTGGAAGGATGGCTCAGCAGTTAAGAGCACCGGCTGCTCTTCAAGAAGAAGGTTCAATTTCCAACCCTCTCATGGCAACTCACAACTATCTGTAACTCCATTTCCTGGTGACCTGATGCTCTCTTCTGGTCCCAGTGGGTACCAGACATGCATAGAGTCTACAGACATACACTTGGGCAAAACACTCATGTACATAAAATACAGCCCCCCAACAAGTCATTTCTGTTTGTGAGGAGATCCGAATCTAGTAGGGGATGGAGAGAAATGAGCAGATGCTGAGGCCAAACTGTGAGAAGTCTACAAGATGCAGTAGGATGTCAAAGAAAGAAGCAGCTGATTGACAAACGAAACATGCTTGCCCCAAAGGGGAGGCAGGGTTAGACAGGTAAATAGAAGATGACCAAGACAGAGGGAATGGCAGGGTCTAACCCAAAGCAAAAGGGATGGGACTAAGACAAAGCTGGGGACTGAAAGCAGGATTTGTGGAGAGTCCAAGAGAAAAAGCAGAGGTCAGATTATAAAAATAAACTTTTAGAGCCACAGTAAGAGAATTGGTTCTTAGGTTGAGGACAAAAGTATTGTTTGTTGAAGGAGCCTCTGTGGTTAGCTTCCTGCTGCAGAAAACCAACCTGGATCTAGTAAATCAAGCAGGGGCTATTAGAATGCTGTACAGTCAGGTTGCTTTGTTTTTCTCGTGTATTTTGTGAGTCCTTTAAACAGTTCATTGTTATTCTTGAGGAACTACTTGAGAGTGGACATGGGCTGGGAAGTAGTCAGTGGTGGGTGCTTATGCCGTGCCCAAGGCCCCAAGTTTAGTCCCCATTGCCAGAACAGAACAACAGTAACAACAAAATCCCGAACTATGGGCACCTGACTCTAATCCAAATGAACTCTATCATCCTCAAATACAACTGACATATATTCAAGGAGTATTTGTATAGATATAAATGCAGGTAGAGATGCAGAAACCATGGACCGATATGTGATGTTTGTCTTACAGTCCTATGGCTCTTGATACTTAGTTGGTACTTGGCTATTACATTTTTTTGGAAAACACTCTTCAAGTTTATAAGGCTCGTGTAAGATTAAGGCACTTCCTCCCAAGTGTTGTAGGATTCACTAATTTATTAGTGTTTCAGTGGCTGCTGAATTAGCAACCCCATGAAACAAATCTGCACCTATTTTAAACATGTTGTACTCCTACTGATTTTGTTCAAAATAAATTCCAAATAAAGATGCCATTGCAGAAAACCCATGCTGGCTTTAGAAGTCTGCGGAGTCCAGATCTGCTGTGCTCTCCTCGAAATCTGCCAGCCTCCACCTGCAGTTAGAGCTCCTTGCTGTTGTGGCTGGAGCCGGGAGGCAAAAGTGTTGGCTTTCAGATGCAACCACTTCCCAAGTTCCAGAGGCTCTCAGGGGAGACTCTCATGGCTGTGGGAGACTCCAGGCTCCAGCTGACCGTCTTTCCTGGAAACCAACCACCTGTGAACATATGTGCTGGTAGAAATCAGGGATGAGGGGTACTTGTCTGCATTCTAAAGAGATCTTTCTTCAGATTCATCTCTGTCTACTGCTGGAAGGGACATGAAAAGTGATTCAAATAAATTAATTTTATATATTGATTTGCTAACTAGAAGTTAGTTGTTCATCAGGTCTTTGTTATGGGAATTTGAAGATAGAGCAGTGAATTTATGCCTATTGTTTTATGAATTATAATTTGCATTTGATCTTGTAACATTCATGAAATGGAGGCACACACAAAATGGGGAAAAGCAAATGAAGCTAAGTGATAACAGCTAACATTTTCCTGACAATGTCGTACGATTGCCTCATGAACTATCCATTATGATTCTTAGGAGGAATACTAAAAATGTATTTCTAAATTTTATTTGAAGCAGTTTGGTACATTTTTATTTTTGAGGACGGTTTTAGAATTATTGTAGAGAGACAAGAATACACTGTTGAATTGGGGGACAAAGGTAATGGGCACTGACCAGCCGAGGACTCTGGTATACCAGTGGAACTTATTAACAGGCGCAGCTTCTGAGTTAGCACTGCTGCACCTCCAGCTGCTGACAAGCTCTAATATAGTACCGAGACGAGATGTAAGAGCATTTGGGCCTCGGTTAACTTAATTACAGTTAAGAAACAAAAGCCTGACTTCTGTCCAAATTAGAAAAGAAGAAAGTGAGGCTCCTTGAAGTGGATGATAAGACTGAAGCCAATAGTAAAGCAAATGAATCACCACCTACATATAAAACATTCTTCATTCAAGAGCAGCCTCCTGACATGGGGGTGTATCTGAGGAGAGGCATTGCTGGGCAGCTCGGACACAACCCTCATTACCAACCGTATAGGTGATACTTCTGGTTTCTAACTGAGGGAAAACCATCCCTTGGCTCCATAGCCTAGCAAGACTCAATGCTGACATATGTCAGCAATATGTCCGTGATGTGGAAGGAACCAGCAGAACTAAATGGGTGGCCCTTCCTGAGCAGACTTTAAATAATTGAGCTCATCAGTCATCTGCATGAGAAACTTCAGGGGACTTTTTTTTCCCCTTAAAATTGCCTCTGCAGGGTCGATAGTCTATAGCAATACACCTAACCTAACATGTGCCAGGCCATGTTTCAGTCCCCAACATGAAACCCTCCTCTCCCAGCAAAAAGCAACTGCATAGTAAAACCTATACTGGTTTTATTGTTCTCTTGTTATTGTTCAACCTCCCTCACCACATCCCCAATGCTAGGGATTAAGTTCAGGTCTTCAAGAATTCTGAGATAGCATCCTACCACTAGATTCTGTTCCCCATCCCAAGATGATACTGTTTCTGCTTGATGATTATTTTTTTTTTGAGGCATAGATATTTTTCCCATTTAAAAAATCAATAATAATAATAATATGAATGCTTTTGAATATGTTTTTCTAAATCAAACCAGTAACTGGCTGGAGTTCCCCCAAAGTTTTATAAAGGTTTCATACTCTGTTCTCTGAAATGAAGTAATTTATTTATCTAACATATATTTTTAACATACCCATGTCCAATTATTTATTGAACATCTACTGTTCAAGATTTTGAAGACTAAATATACTCCTGGCCTTCCCAGTTTGTGCAAAGCAGGTGGTTGATGCTTTGAATATCTAGTTATTGCCTAAACTCTGAAATTTATTCATTATAACAGTAAATTTTTAGAACTTTTTAACCTCATGCAAATCTTGTAGGACAGTAGTCTTATATTCCTAATATAATTATATTCCTAATTTCTACTAGTTGACAGTTTAAAAGGCCTTATGGAATGGCGTAGGAACATAACCATCATTTTAATAGCTTTTAATATAGTATTTTATTAATTCTTTGAGAATTACATGCAATGTATTTTGATCATATTCAACTCCCACTCTGCCCCTTAACTCCTACCAGATTCACATCCCTACTCCTTCATCGCTTTCTTCTTTCTCTCTAAAATTAAGCCCATCAAGTCTAATCTGTGCTGCCCATGTACTCCTGGTGTGGGGCCATCCACTCGAGCATGTCAGCCTACTGGAGGCCATACCCTTAAAGAAAAATTAATTTCCCCCTTTCCCAGAAGCCACCAACTATCAGTAGCTCCTCAGCTAGGGATGAGGACCTATGAGCCCCTCCCCACTCCTTGCTGGAATATTGACTGATCTTGTAAGGATGTCATACGGGGTTTCACAGATGTGCAGATGTTATGCAGGGATGCATAGCTGTGTGGATGTCATGCGGAAATACACAGCTGTGCAAATATCATGCAGGATGCACAGGTGTGCGGATGTTGGGCAGGGATGCACAGATGTGCTGATGTCATGCAGGGATGCACAGTTGTGCGGATGTTGTGCAGGGATGCACAGTTGTGCGGATGTCATGCAGGAACGCACAGTTGTGTAGATGTCATGTAGGGATACACAGCTATGCGGATGTCATGCAGGTATGCACAGATGTGTGGATGTCATGCAGATATGCACAGTTGTGAGGATGCCGTGCAGGGATGCAAAACTGTTAGTTCATGAAAGCAGTGGTCCTGGTATATCTGTATGATGCAGTTTTCCTCCAGTCTTCCCAGACCCCCTGACTCCTTCAATTTTTCTGCCCTTCTCTTTTACCTTAGTCCCAGAACCTCAGAGAGGGTGTGATATAGAAGTCCCATTTGTATTGTTTTGCGGGTCTCCAGAATACCTCTGACCAACAACTTGGGTGGATGTACCCTATATCTGGCACTGGGTTTTTTATTTGGCAAACTATAATTCCTGGGAGGAGCATTATCGCCCTGCATAGGGTTAATAAAATTCAACTCTTTTATATAAAAATATGAATAGTATCTTTATAGAAGAGAAACTCTTTAAGTAATGGCCAGCCAAATCAAATAATTTTTTAAAAGCTCCTTTTAAATTGTGAGATTTATTCTCTTGAAAGTTGCAAACTGTAACTTTTGTTTGTATGACTCATCCCTGGATGGTTTGGGTTTCAGGCAGGAAGCCTCGATGCCACACACAGCTCCACTTAGCTCGTTTTTGTTGAGGTTGGAGGTTAATCTTCATCGCTTGTTCAGGGTGTTTTAGCTTTAGAGGTGACTTATGCTTCCTCCTCAATAGCTTCATTACCAGAAGGGATGATATACAGAGCAACAGAGTGAGCATCCACTGGGCGCTTCCCATGCACCAGACTCTCGTGCCATGTATTCAACTCCCTTAAGTCTCTAAATATCTCTGTGGCACGGCTTATCATTTTTTTCTTTGTCTTTCTCTCTTTTGTCTTCCTTCCTTCCCTTCATTCTTTCTTTCTTCCTTTCTTTTGCGGGGGTTGGTTCTAGACATGGTTTCTCTGTTTAAAAGTCCTGGAATTCTCTGTGTAGCCCAGGCTGACCTCAAGCTCACAGAGATCCATCTGCCTCTGCTTCCCACGTGCTGAGATTAAAAGTATGCACCACCGCTATCTGGAAATTTCTTTTCTTTTCAACTTATTTAGTGTGTGTGTGTGTGTGTGTGTGTGTGTGTGTTTGTGTGTATGTGTGTGTGTGTGTGTGTGTAACTGTGTGTTTGTATATGTGCCCTAGAATGCATGTGGAGGTCAGAGGACTCCATTCAGGATTTGGTTTTCTCTTTCTCCCATGTGTCTTCCTGGGATCATACTAAGTTGTCAGCTTTGGTGGCAAGCATATTTACACACTAAGTCCTCCCCCGCCCATCATTTCCATTTGAGAGATGAAGGAAATGAGAATTAGCAACCTCAAGCTGCTCGCCTGTACTCATAGAGCTAATTAGAGTTATAGTGAGAATCTGACTCTGGAACCTAGTGAGTTTATTCATCATGTCAAGTCTAAGTGCATAACCAGGGAAGAAGCTCCATACAGGCATCAAGGACTACAGAGTCTCACCATATTGTTCATTCAGCAGGTATATCTTTCACTGCTTTCTCTGTACGTGTCTCTATGATGCAGAGACCCTGGTCAGATAACAGTTTTCTGTGAGTGACAATCTTATGATGCTTCCATACAAAGGGAGAGATAACTTAGATGAATAATCTCAATACTAATGAGTTACTATTCCCCATTGATATATGCAGCTACGTGAGAGTTAGCGTGGACTCGAGAGCTTTCTATGAATGATTCTGATTGAGGTGAGAGGCTAAAGTCTTGATAAAGTAAAAATGTTAGCTGTTATCTAAGGGGTAAAGAGTCCGATAGTTGAGATAAAATTGTAGATGGCATTGCAAAGTCCCGAGGCAGGAGGGAACCTGGTATGTTCAGAAACCAAAAAAAGAGACACTGGTGGGATGTCATGGGTGGAGGGAAGTGACAGAGGAGAGAGAGAGAGAGAGAGAGAGAGAGAGAGAGAGAGAGAGCGCTACTCACATCCTGCCTTCAAACAGAGTTTGGGCTTGGGGCAGGGGCTGGGAAGGTACCCCATACCTGGCACGGGGAGTTTGGGCTGGGAGAGAATTAACAGAACAGATTTGCAGTTTATAAAGTCCCCTCTGCTGGCAGCATGGAACACAAACTAACAGGCATGTCAGCTTAAAGCAATAGTCAAAGTTAGAATTTGACTTCAGGTCAGACAGACTCAGTACAAGGCCTAGGCTAGTACTTACTCACCAGGCCATATTGACTTTTTTTTTTCTTTTTGATGTAATATACACAAGAAAATAGTGCAGATCTCAGAAGAAAGTGGTCAGGATTAAATGAAGAAGCAATAGCAGGAACCAGCCATCCCCACTTTGGAACGAGGACACCCAGGCCTAGGAAAGATTGTTTACTATAATTATTGTTTTATCTGGATATTTTAAAGTAAGAGTTGGGATTGGGAGACAGAAAGAAAGAGAAGAACTGAAGGGAGCAAACAGTCCAGAGACAAAATGAACACTCGGATAATAAACCGCCACGAGTCATGAGGAGGCAGGGTCTCAGGATGACCCGGATAAAGGGACACGGGCCCAGCAGTTAGATGGGGGTCTGGCATTATTGCTTTCAGTCCAGTGCCCTTGCTAAGGCAGCAGGAATCACCTCTACACTCTTCCTTCATATGCTAAGGGCCTAGACCAGGCTGTCCTTTGGCTTGGTAAGCAGAATCCAGTTTGTATGCGACATCATCAATTAAAAACCTTCTTGTTTGTCATGTGGTATAGAAACTATGTTAGCAATGAGAAAAAAAACCCTCAATTACACAAAAAATACTTATAATGCTATTATTAGTGTGGATGAATTTCAAATCCTATTGGCCCACGTAGAACCATAGATAATAACCAGAAAGGGCAGCTAGCAATTGAGATGCAGTGTTGAGAGCGGGGTGGGAGTGGGGGGGAGAGATGCTAGAGAGGAGGGGAGGGGTGGGGGCGGTGAGGTTTGAACGCTAATGTTCTCAAGTGTGAGCTGCGTATAGCTTTAAAAGGTGGAGCCAGATAGAAGCTGGTCTTAAACAGTCTCTGTTATGTTTTTAAAACACTTTTCTGAGATTTGTGAATGAATGTTTGACATTACTGGATTAATACAGTTCGTTATTCTACTTAAAATCGTTCTTGACTTAGACACTGTGGTAGGTGCTGGAATGGAGGCACAAACAAAGGAACCCCCAAACCCCAGAGGTTTATAAAGATTCTACTTTCGTGTTACTTTCTTCTTCAGTAAAAAATAAAAAAAAATGTGTATTAAGACAGGCTTTGCAGTGTAGTCTGTAATCCTGGCTCTTCAGAGGCTACAGCAGAAGGATTGAAAGTTCACGCCTGACAAGTGCAGTGTGAGTTCAAGACCAGCACCAGCAACTTAGCAAGTGAGAGGAAAGGAAAAGCCGGGGACAGAGGACGACTGTGGAGCAGTGGGTACCTAGCATCCTAGTCCCGCCCCCCCCGAGCCACGTGCAGCAAACAGCACCTGAAGAGCCTTTGAAACTATTAATGCGCTGTTTTGAAAAGAAAAGACACAGTGGGAAGTTTGGGGTTGGTCCACCATCCCTCAGACTCTATACCTCACGTTAAATTCTGGGTACTTAGAAGGCAGATACTGTGTATAAAGCAAAGTGGTAATTGGTTGGTGTGCCTTTCTATGGGTCAGTCCGAGCAAGCGCATCTGGTTCCAGTTTCATGTGGAATGCAGTTGATACATGTTATCGGTGATGCCCTTATTGAAACCGTTGCTCTTGTGTGTTCCAGGGCCGGCTTGATTCTCTTACAGAAGTGGATGACTCAGGGCAGCTAACTATCAAGTGTTCTCAGAATTACTTGTCTCTGGACTGTGGTATCACTGCGTTTGAACTGTCCGACTACAGTCCAAGTGAGGATCTGCTTGGTGGCCTGGGTGACATGACCTCTAGCCAGGCCAAAACAAAACCTTTTGACTCTTGGAGCTACAGCGAGATGGAAAAGGAGTTCCCGGAACTTATCCGAAGTGTTGGGTTGCTTACAGTGGCCGCTGACCCTGTCCCTTCCAGCTGTGAGGTAGCCAGTGAGGACTTACCTCAAGAGCCTCTTCCAGAAGAGAAGAAAGGTGGGCAGGAGGAGCACAGAGCTTCAACAACTGGAGAGCAGCCGGGCTCAACATCAGGGATGCAGTCCTTAGGGGACACGCTGACAAACACGGAGGAACACCCTTCGGAGACTGCAAAGCAAGACCCCAGTTCCTCCCCACAGCTGGGTGCAAAGAAAACCCAGCCTGTTCCTTGTGAAATTATGACTCCCAAGAGATCCATCCGCGATTGCTTTAATTATAACGAGGACTCCCCCACACAGCCCACGCGGCCCAAAAGAGGGCTTTTCCTGAAAGAAACTCTCGTGAATGAGCGGAAAGGCAGTGTCGGCAAGAGGCAGCTGGTTGACCTGAATCCAGAGTTAAGCAGAAGCACCCCTTCCCTGGTGGACCCCCCTGACAGATCCAAGCTCTGCTTAATATTACAGTCTTCCTACCCCAGCAGCCCTTCGGCTGCCAGCCAGTCCTATGAATGTTTGCACAAGGTGGGGATTGGCAATCTTGAAAACATAGTCAAAAGTCATATTAAAGAAATTTCTTCCAGTTTGGGAAGGCTTACTGACTGCCATAAAGAGAAACCTCCACTGAGAAAGCCACACAAGACCTTGGCAGAGGTGCCTCCGTGTCGAACCCCTAAACGAGGAACTGGTTCGGGAACGCAAGCCAAAAGCACCAGGGGCTCAGCAGTGCCGAACAAGGTGCCTCCTGGGGCTCCCAAAGACACGGTGAGACCAGAAATGGATTCTACGTCAACATCCTCCTTTGAGCTGCCCCATCAGAGAAACTGGAGTCGGCTCTTGGCAGCGCAGTCGGAGGCCTCCAGCTCCCCGCCTTGCAGTCATAGCAGTGAGTCCTCTGTTGGGTCCGACAGCAGCAGGGCTCCAGCTCCTTTTCTTTCAGAGAGTGAAAGCCAAAAAGATGGCTCCCCTGTTCCAAGTCACGTCACCCAGAACAGTCAGGAGGAGGAGGCCTGGTACGGCTCTGATGAATACCTAGCGCTTCCGTCCCACCTGAAACAGACAGAGGACCTGGCCCTAAAGCTGGAATCTCTCACCAAGCTTTTGCCTCCCAAACCCAGAGGAGAGACGGTCCAGAACATCGACGACTGGGAACTGTCTGAAATGAACTCCGACTCGGAAATCTATCCAACATACCACAGCAGGAGAAAACACACAAGGCTAGGCAGGGTGTCCCCAAGCTCATCCAGTGACATAGCTTCTTCTCTCGGGGAGAGCATTGAATCTGGGCCCCTGAGTGACATTCTGTCTGATGAGGACTTATGCGTGCCCCTCTCCTGCATGAAAAAATACACGGATGAGAAATCAGAGAGGCCTTCATCCTCTGAGAAGCACGAGAGCCATTCTGCTGCAAAATCAGCTTTAATTCAGAAGCTCATGCAAGATATTCAACACCAGGACAACTATGAAGCCATATGGGAAAGAATAGAGGTAAGCTAGCTTTACTAGGGATTTCTTGCCTGAGTTTTAGAAATAATGCTGAAGAGACATTTACCTCCTCCCTACTGCATTTTCAAATACATTAACAATTTTTTCTTCGTCAAAGAAAGGCGTGGAAAAGATACACAACCCCCACATTTTGGCATTCTGTCTATCCCGAGGGCCTTGTTAGTGTGGTCACTACCTGCTGCAGAATTCTGTTGGTACTGTACAAACTGAACAGGGTTCCTGATGAATCATGGGCTGATGCCATTGGTCGAAAACTGCTTCTAACAGTAGCTGTGCACGCAAGGGTCTCTGGATAGAGAATCACAGTTACCTTCAGCACTTTTAAATCTCTTTTCTCAGCCCTAGAATGGCTCACACGTCTCTAACATCTCCTATTGAAAAGGCCAAACATGTCCAACTTACTTGGGCATGGTTTTTCTCTACTCCTCTTCCTTTTGGGGACCTCTGGGTTATTTCTAAGCCATTTCTCACATGTACTACCCAGGGAATATGGGAAAAGAAATTTAACTTGGGGTAAATCTCTACTTCTGGAAGGAATTATTAGATGCGGTAGAACCTTTGAAGACAGTCATCAAAACTCCATAATATAAGCTATGATTTTATTCTTTAAGAGGCATCTAGTCCAAAAGGATTCGCTTTCTCTAGAACTCTGTTGGAAGCAGATCCAGTTAATTTGATCGTTATTTATTTTTTAATTGGTGTATAAATGTCCATACCTTGGAAAATTTGTTCAGCACTTTATCACGGGTAAAAATCTGCCAGGCACACTTCCAAGCCCATGTCAGCCATTATGCAAAGAGGGCAGTCACACGTGATTATTCCTCTTTACATCAATGGAAACATGTCTGGTGAGCCTATGTTAGCTCTCCACGCTAAACTAGTTGGGTTGACAGACATATCAACTGATCGACACCTTTGCTAGGAAAACTAAGCCGCAGATCCCTGTCTTGGTTCTTTAGTGGCTTTTACTGCTGCGGCGTTAGAGAGACTGGGATGTCTCCTGCAGGGAAATTTCAGTAGGTAGAGGAGAACCAGGGTCAGAGCCATCCAGATTTAGAAGAGAATGTCACTGTAGCCCCTGGGTCCACTCGGACACTTCCCTCATCGTTTTATGGATGTTCATTGTTGAACAGTATTCAGGGACCACTATAAGGCTAGACACTGTTAAATGGCCAGAATAACTTATAGAAAGAAAAACTAAGTTCATAAAATAAAATCAGCCTAAATATAGACTAGTAATGTTTTAAACAATTGTTACCTCAAGTATTGATGTGTCCAATCCTCTTCACAATCTGAACATTAATTACAAGTGTTAATTAATTGGGATACTATAGACAGGGAGAGTAGGACTGAGATACCAGGCGGCCTTCTCTGGAGCCCACACTACTGCCTATGAGCTCTTATGCCCTTCCTGTAAGGGAGGCTATTTGTATTCTTGCATGGAAATGCTGTACACAGTAGGTGGAGACGATATGGCATCTCTGGAAATTCTCGTGAAGTCCTAACCCTTGTGTCAAGCTTCGAATGGCATGCAGGACTTAGACCTGGAGAAGTCTAGGAAGCATACACTAAGCTGCCGGGGTCAGAATGGGGATGAACTTGGCCATGGAGATGCACAGAGCCTTCCTAGCTGGAAAGTCTCTGGTCAGAAAGTGGAGTTTCCACACCTAGAATAGACCTTATGCTGCAAGGCTCTGAAGACCACCGCAAAAACCATTAGGAGGAAATGAGGGTAGCAATGCAGTCCATGCAGCTAGTGTCTTAACCTCTTACACTGTGTTTGACCTATGCTATGCTATGTGCCTTACATGCCTTGTCCTCCTTATAGCCTAGAGGGTAAGAATAACTTCAAATAAAGAAGTTAGCACAGAATGTGGTAAAGAAACCCACTCTGGCTTTTGGACATAAAGAAAACCAGCCTACAATTCACAATCCCAGAGAACCTAGACAGCAATGAGGACCCTAAGAGAATACATGGATCTAATCTACATGGGAAGTAGAAAAAGGCAAGATCTCCTGAGTAAATTGGGAGCGTGGGGACCATGAGGGAGGATAGAAGGGGAGGGGAGAGGCATGGAGGGGAGTGGAGAAAAATAAAAATTAAAGAAAGAAAGAAAGAAACCCACTCCAATTCTCAGGACTCGAATGCAGAACAGTGTACATACACATCAGGTGCCTTTCTGGAAGGCTTGATGGGCAGCAAGAGAAACTAAGGCACCCTTGGGTGGTGACCAGCATGGCATCAATTTTAGGGGCCGCAGTGATTCAGAGAAGGAAAGGGATCCTGTCAAAGAAGTGAATGCAATCTAGCAAACTGATCCTAGGCCTTGCTCAACCAGCACAGCTTCTGGGGCTACTTTCCATTGTCACCCTTTAGCCTTCCACCTTGTTTCCTCTGAGCCTCACAAAGCAGGAAGCAGAAGACCAGCTAAGGGTCCACTAACAGGAGGAACATAGCAGACTGGGTTCTGACTCCCCAGGGTAACTTAACCTGCATTTGGTACCTCACATCTCAGATGGCTTTGTGTCTTTACGCTGGTTTTATTAATAGGAAAATTTGCTTTGTAGTGTACTTTTGCTCTTTTGAAACGCATTCTTGTTGGCTTATTTTTGAAATTGTAATTTAATTACGTCTCCCTTTCTGTCCCTCCCTCCCAACTCTCCCATATACCCCTTCCCACTCTCCATCAATTCCTGGCCTCTTTTTACAATCGATTGTTGTTGGTCCCAGTTTCGCTCGGTTGCCTGTAGTTCTGTGTGTAAGGTTCAGGCCTCATGGCCTTTTCCCTGTCCATTTTTGAAGCCCACTTTTAATAGGCAGAGTTTTTACATGGTTGAAGAACATAGACATTAAAAATTACCCAGCATCTCTCCCTCCTATCACCATTCCCAGTCTTGGGTTCTGCCCTGCCCTGGGGTAATTGTTATCTATGGGCTTAGGTCCTTCAAGAAATTCTTGTTTGAATGGAAGCGAGAACAGACACATTTGTTAAGGAATACTTTACAAACCAGGGATCAAGTCGCACCCTTTCCTTCTTCATACATCGAAGCTCCTTTCTATTTGTTATTATTTCCTGGCCTTCATAGGGAGCTTGAGGGGATTTTTCTCAACTCCCCATGATTTACTGAGAGCCTATGGGATAGGTAAGTTGATTGAGAGTTTCAGGTTTGAGGGTTCGCCGCTCTGTGAGCTTTCAACATAAAATTAAAAGAGAAAAAGTAAATCAAGCCACTGAAGTGGCTTTTTTCTGATAAATGGATGACATAGAATAAAAATGATGAGGAGACATTAGTGAAGGGAGTGGCTAAAGCAGATGGACTTTAACATAGGTTAAAAATTAACCAAGTGTAACATCTGGATCTTATGGTGTAACTAACATTAGGGTACAAGCGCTGGCCTGAAGGGTGATTCTAGCCCAGGCCTGTTTATTCCTAATGTTGTTTTGTTTGTTGGTTTGCTTTATTTTGTTCCATTTCTTCTTTGAAGTGCTGAGCAATCACTAGAATTGCTAGAATCTCATACATGCTAGGCCAGTGCTCAGCCGCTCAGTTATTCCTAGCCTGTTTGTAAAGTCATGCTTTATGGGAACACAGCTATGCTTTTTCTTTCTCTCTTTCTTTTTTTTTTTTTTCTGTCTGTGGATGCTTTTGCTCTGCAACGAAAGACTTGAGGGGTTGTGACAGAAAATATATACCCTGTAAAGAAGGAAGTATTTCCTGTCTGCTCCTTTGTGGGACAAAGTTCCTAGCCTCTGCTCTTGACTGAGGAGAAAGACGGGAAGCCATTTCTGAGTCACATGTATTATATGTCCATTTCTGCAGTAGAGCCTTCCATTTAATTTATACCCTGTGACCCTGTGGAACACCTGTCCACATCTTACAGAGGATGATTCTGAGGATCAAATGCAAATGATGGGCCTGAGGTCAGAAGACAGACTGCTAACTGTAAGGGCCTAAAGTCACATGACCACTAACTCTAAGGGCTGGAATCCAGTTGAGGTGTTAGATAGAGGGACTTTGTTTTATTGGTGAGATAAAGTGAAATGCCAAGGATTTCAGACAGTAATCATACGTATAGATTAGAAATCTACTTATTAGATCCACAGAAGCAGTCCTGGGTTTGTAAATGGACGGTGGATGCTTTTCATAATGACTGCGTGGGAAACAGTCACTTGTCTAGCAGGGGGTGGGGAGATGAGATTCTTGGATCTACTGTAACAGCTGAGTGATTCCCAGAAGAGCAGCCCTGGGTGGCGCCACAGTGAAGACTTCCTGATAAGCATTCTCTGATATTGTTCAAGGTCCAAGGTCCACTTCTCACAGCTTCTCACACCCCGGGGCTCCGGATAACACTGTCCTGGAGAATGTACCCTTCAGTTGGAGTCAGGGACCTCAAACTGATATCTGCACATCTTAGATAGGTCTGGTTCTCCACACAAATACAAATGTCTTCAAACACCAGATTATGGTATCTTGGCTATAGTTAAATGGCTCAGCTGTTCTATCTTGTTCGGGAAGGCATCTATAAACCAGTTTTAAGAACTTTGCTGCCAGCTGGGGATGTCATTGCTCATAAATTATTTTGGATTCAGTGCAGCAAATACCAGTTCAGTGCTTGCTCTGTGTCACTGGGCTGCATGAAATTGTCACCCTGTCTGAACAAAGGCAGCTGTCATTGCACTCCAAGATGGAACTGGGAAGTGACGGTTGAGCGTCTTGTGAACGTAGGAGAGTGGATTTTGGTGGCGCTGGCTTTAACACTGATTTTTCCCACAGTAAGATGGGCACAGACAGGCCCCATCCATTTGAACTTCATTTTGGATACGTGCTGGTACATCCACGACAACACCCTGACGGCGGCGATCATAGCGTAGCCATTTTGTTGTCTTTCCTTTCTGGTTTCCCTTTGTTGTGGCTACGCAAACCACACAACGGAAGTTTTAAGCATTTGAGGTATGCAGTTCAGTAGTGTTGGGTGAAACAGCTCTTGAGAGCATTTTCCTGTGAAACTCTGTGCTAGAGGTTCTAAGCCCTACTAATGCTGCAGCCCTGTAATATGGTTCCTCATGCTGTGCTGATGCCCAACCATACATTATTTTTGTTGCTACTTCATAACTATAATTTCGCTATTGTATCAATCACAATTGATATGTTTTCCCATGGCCTTAGAAAACCCATGTGAAAGGGTTGTTCAACGCAAATGGGTCGTGACCCACAGATTGAGAATAACTGCTCCATATCCTTACCTCTCTTCTTTCTGGGTCCTTTCCTCTGATTTTAAGTACTCTGGCAACATCATCTACATGGGACGGTGCAGTCTCTCTGTCTGTCTGTCTGTCTGTCTGTCTGTCTGTCTCTCTCTCTCTGTGTAACTGACTTATTTCACTTAGCACAAGTCTGTTCTTATTATCCACCCATATAAGACCCATAGTTTGAAACACAGTTGAATTTCTTACTCTCATTTCTTGTTGCATTTTTTATTATATATATATTATATATATATATATCACTGCATCTTGCTATGAAGATGTACACACACACACACACACACACACACAGACACGTGTGTAACAATTTACCAGATATTACACATCTGGATTTTCCCTCTGCCTTGAATTAGCATCTTTCATTGTCTTTGTGACCAGACACCCAACAAAACAGCTTAAGGAAGGGGGATTTGTTTGGGTGCATACTCAGAAGGGACACAGTCCCTGACGGCAGCGAAGGCATGGCAACAGGCAGCTTCGTGGCAGGGGCTCATGCGACAGGGACTCTTTGTCAGCTCTCAACAGACTGGGAGCTGGATGTGTAGAACTAGATCATCTTCAAGACCCAGACACTCATTTCCTGCCGCACGCCAAAGCAGCCATCAGCTGGCGACCAGGAGCCTATGGGGCCATTTCACACGGAAGCTGTAACAGCAACCCACTGGTTCTCATGTTAGTGAGAACGGATGCCTCTAGGTGTTGGCAGTGATCTCTAGTAAGAAGGCACAGGGACATGCTGGCACTGGGTTCTGCTTCTCACTGCTGTTCCGTTCGGTGATTGTCTTACACTAGCTTCTTCCTCCCATAGTTCCAGCGTCCCTCACGTCATCCTTGTATCTCTGCATTTAGTCTCTTCTTTCCATCTTTTCTCTCCTTCCTGCTTCTTTACTCTTCTGGGCCTAGTGTTCATTCCGGCTTGTGAGAGGCAGCCAGTTTTCTTCTCTGGATGTGAAAGTTTCACAGATTACATCTGCTCAGAGGGTCCAGATCACAAGGGCATCTCAGAAATGGACCTGTGCGTGTTTCCTGCTGGGAGAGGAAATGTGTGTTATCCCTGCTGTTTAAAACAGCTCCTTAAAAGGATGGGGCTTGAAAGTAGGAAGGAAAGGAGCCAGAGAGGGAATGAGAATGCCAAAAGTTTGCACAGCAAAGCTACAAAAGAAATCTGTTTAATGAAAGCAGGGATAACTGAATGAATGAGTGAATGTTTTATTAAATTTAAACGACCAGGTGGATAAGGTAAAGCAGTCATATAGGATGCATAAACGATATATAGGATGTATAAGCGATATATAGTATATACAAATAAATATAAATAAATGCATAAACCAGCAGACTGATATAACTCGAGTGTACATGTCTGCAGGCGACTCCTTCCAGCTTCAGATGACATTTGCACAGGAATGTGGCCTTGTATGGCAAGAGATTTAAAAAAAAAAAGTAGGAAACCTACATTTTATGTGAGATCTCCCAGTTTTTAAGTTTTAATCTGAGCAGTCTTTAAACAGACCCAGCAAACACATTCATGGGAAAAGATTTGGCTTCAAGTCACTAATCTGTAATCTTTGATGGGAAACTGCTTAGGATTTTCGGCACATAGGGTCGGTGGCTTCTAAAAAGTAATCTGGCCCTGGTTTGGGAGTAAGCCTCTAAGCACACTGGTTTTCAGCTGTGGCTGCTCATTATAAACACTGGAGGTCATTCCAAACACACCCCCCACCCCCGCAACCCCCACCTCTCTCTCCCCCCCACCCCCCACCCCCATGGTCAGGCTTCACCCCAGGGCAATTCAGCCAGAATCTGCTGGTGGGTGCTTGCCATGCAAGACCGGAAACCAAGATGGCTCAGTGGGTAAGGGTGCTTGCCATTCAAGTCTGGACACCTGAGTTTGATCCCTGGGACCCACTAAAGGAGGGGGAGACAATCCATTCCATAAACTATCCTCTGACCCCTATGTCATGGTGTGGCACATACATATACACACAATAGTAATTTTTTAAAAAAGTGTTATGGTTCTTCAAGTAGCTGCAGTGTCTGGCTAAGTTGGAAAATAAACCTTTAAGCTGTTTTGGAATTTTCTTTCCTTTTCTTTCTTTCTTTCTTTTTTTTTTCCAGTAGGCTAGTTATGTTACCACATCACTGTGTCTATAAAGACGATTTGTTATGTTTTTGTGTCTGTTTTAAAATAAGAAAGCGGAGAAAGAGCTGACTGCAGATCTCAAGTTGAAATTTGGGGGGTGGGAGATGTAAGGAGTTAATGAATGGTCCATGGGGACCACATGAAGTTAGGTTACACAGTAAATGTCATCTTAAATGCCGATGCAGTGGCCGTAATCCAAGTTGAGAATTCTAAATCAACACAACGGTTTTAAAGATAAGCCCACAAAATTCTCTTTAGGGATAATAACAGGTCCTCAGTGTGATGCATTTGTAGCAAGGCCACGAGGGAAAAGCAGCTGTGCATTAACACTGCTGATAGATTTGTTGAGTGCGTCAAGGTCATTGTTCAAGGTTGGCTGAGAAGAACCGCAGATTAGAAACAAATTCCTTCTTGGTTACCCATGAGGAATGCATCTGTGCGCTCAGGTTTCTGCAGAGCTTCCTATGGGCCTTGACGGTCTATTAGTGATGACTTTGCGCCACCGTGAGGCAATGAGAGGCACTGCAACTGCTTCTCTCAATTCTCTTCACAAATTTAAACATGAAGATGAAAGTATCAAGGGGTGTGCGTTTGTGTGTGTGCTTGGTATGGAAGGGCTATGATTTGGCAACATCCTCAGGTTAAAATATGACTACAAAATGCATTTGGAGTTCAGGTTTACATTTTAAAGACATTTTTAAATTTGGAGAGAAGGAGAAGAAGATAGGGATATGGCTGGAAAGGGGAAAGGAGGAAGGAGGGAGGAAGGGAGGGAGGGAGAAAGGGAGGGAGGGAGGGAGGAGGGAGGGAGGGAGGGAGAGCGAGCTGCATCTTGTGGACCCAAATGCTTAGGACATCAGAGAGTTACCCTTTCCCACTTAAATACGAAGCAATAACTTTTCATTGCTCTGCTGTTTAGAAGGGGACAATGCAATTTTGAACAAAATCTCTACCTTTTTTGCATACTTGTAGCATTTCAGCAAGGATACTAAATAGTCAGTCCTTCCATACCTTATCACATTTAACTGATAAAGTGTATTATATTGTCTCTTTTATTAATTAATAAAGAAGGACGGAAGGGCTACAGATCTGCCCATTGACTGAAAGGTGGGTGTTTGGTTATAATTCACAGCCCCACATCTTAATGATGGGCACTTAAGTCTCTAAAAGTTTACTGTAAAAGTTTTGTGTTTTTTGCTTTATTTTATTTCTTGAGATAGAACCTGACTTTGTAGCCCTGGTTGGCCTAGAACTTACTCTGGAGCCCAAGTTGATCTCAAACTTGTGGTGCTCTTGCTTGGCATAACCTCCTGAGTGTTGAGATTAGGTAGGAGCCACTAGGATTAGATGAACTTCGTAGTTTTGAGATAGGGTATATTTTTGTTATACCATTGCTTTGATTATTTTATGAAATTCTAAACAATAAAGCTTACATGAACGCTAATCTTAATGCTAATATGATTTTTCCCTATGAATCTAGAGAATTGGCATCATTTATATTGAACAAAACTAGAATAAATGCTTTTGGTCCCTTATCTCTGTTTTGAAAAATAAACAATAAACAAATTTCATTGATTGGCCTACGTATATTTCTTAGGTCTGGAGTTTTGTATAAGCTTGGCTGTCAGAAACAAGGAAGCCACTCATTCTGGGTAAAGCATTCATTGGGATGTGTCACTTCAACATGGCTAACTCTGTTACATGCAATTCTGGATGAATTTCTCTTAGAAAATCTTAGTGCCATGTGAAAGCCAGGCTGTGACATTAGCAAGCTTGGAAGTGTGAAACTATTCACGATGCGTTCTCGGCGCCCGTAACAGGCCGTGGAACAGACATCCGGGAGGAACGGGGGCCTGAAACAGACATTCGGGAGGAATCAGGCCTGGCTACAATTTATAAGATGCCCAGAGAGGAACCAATGGTGACGTAAGAAAGTGACTGGCCCAGTAAGAATTAGACTGGTTAATATGAGGGTCAGGTAAATGCCCTGTAGTGGAAACCTTCATCTTGGCAGACTGGCCTTTGTGCTGCCCATTAGGACTGTTGTTTACCCCCTGTTCATTCAAGGTAAGGAAAATTATTCCTAAAGTGAAGGTTCTGTGTCAAGGTCACTCGTGATGTCAGCCCCTGTCTGAGCCCAAGGCTTTGCCATCCAAAGCTGATGGGCTGGGAACATTCCCTGTGAATAAAAGCTTCCACAGGGAAAGATGCTTCTCTGAAGTCAGGCCTGGGTGCTTTCCATTCTTCAGGCTGAAGGATGAAGATGTTGGCTTCCATCCCAGGAAGCTGGTGGCTCGGTCCGGCTCCCACGTGAAGCACTGACCTTCATGCGTTAGCTAGGAGTGAAGGAAGTGACTGTATTTTATTCTTTTGTGAATGCGTTAAGAAAATCTTACTGGCAAAGTATCACTTAGACGTAATGTTCTGACTTGGCTTTCTAGAGACTCTTCAGAATCACTTGCATGGGTGCTTGTGCATGTGTGTGTGTGTGTGTGTGTGTGTGTGTGTGTGAGAGAGAGAGAGAGAGAGAGAGAGAGAGAGAGGTGTATTACAATTTACAATTTAACACTGTAGCCTTTTCTTCCTCTCTGACCCCCAAATTAAGGACGACATAGTTGATGACATATTTTTTTGCTATGATTTCCTTATTTTCTGGAGCACAGATATTTGTATTGCTAGTTACAAAATAGATATTTAGATTTAAATTTACATTTGCAATGTAAAGCTTCAGTAAAGCTATTTTCCTTGTCTGAGCCTCACTCACTTCATTCCAAGCGTCATATCGTTTGGTGCATTGTGTTTAAGAGACTACTGACCAAGGTCCTGCTTAATGAGGTGTAGGACCTGTAAGAAATCATACTGTGCCTGGATCTTCTGCTGACACAATCTACCTGGGAAATCAGCAAATGAAGAACTCCTGTAAGAGTCCTGCTTTAGATATAAAAAAAGAAGACCATTCAGCAGCATGGTCACAAGACTTTATCACAAAGGGAAGTCACACTAGGTGGGGAGAGATTTGTGAGTAATGTGCTCGTGAGTGAAAGGCTTCCCTTATTCTGCATGGTGGCAAAATAAGGTCAAGAAGGTGGGCTCTGGAGCCATATGTCTAAACTAGCTTACCCTCCGGTGTTAAACTTAGCATCTGTCTTTTCTGGGGTAAGTATTTTGACTTGCTGGTATGGCAGTTGTAGCCCCTGTAAAATAGGATTACTGCTCCCAGCACATGACAATATGGCAAGAGAATCATGAGTTGAAGCCACCGAGAACAAGCCAGGGAGATTAAAGCTGTCCTGTACATATCAAGACACTATCTCAGAAGAGCACCTCCAAAATGAAATAGCTACGTGGCGTAAGGCTGTGACACCCAATGTGCTTAAAGTGTCTAAAGAACCACCCTCTTCCCTCACCCCCTCCTCCAGCCGTGAGTTGCCAAGGTCTCTTTGAAGTCAGCTTCTTACCCGGTCCCCACCCACTTTGTTCACGTCTACCCCACCCACATCTTGGGACCTATCATGGCTCCCCCAGTTTCCTATACCCATTCTTTGTGAAACTCTGGGCCTCCTGCCCTGAAGGATGATGTTTATGTTGTATTAGAGCAGATTTT
The DNA here is from genome assembly GCA_004026605.1 of Ondatra zibethicus. Classification (NCBI taxonomy): domain Eukaryota; kingdom Metazoa; phylum Chordata; class Mammalia; order Rodentia; family Cricetidae; genus Ondatra; species Ondatra zibethicus. The sequence goes on along the minus strand of PVIU01003751.1, from coordinate 113,017 downwards.
CTCCTAATTAGTCCAATAATTTTAGTTAATGCACTTCTCTGTCATCTTAGGAAGTTTATGTTGAGGAATTTATGCAACAACTATGTGTTCAGACAAATATAAACAGTGTTCTAGTTTTTAATACTGCCACACAGCAACCTTATAAATAATATGTACTTATTTATTTGTAAATATGAATATTTATAATATATTTATAATTATATACTTATAAATAATTCCTGCAGTAAATTTAACCAGAAGGAGGATGATTATACTATATTATGTGCGGAAAGGAGTAAGGCCTCCAATAGGCTTAGAAGTGTCCATCAGACCCTGATGAATCAAGACGAAAAGCAAAGATCAAAAAAAGATGCTGGAAAAATTGCAATAAACTGGAATGATTCTTGGGAGACCAACATTTAAGGTGGATCTCGAAGGACAGGTGCAGTAAGAAAGTTGAGAGTAGAAAAAAGATCCATTCCCTGTTATGCTATAAGGAAGAGGTGAGCCATACAGAACAGAGGAGGAACGAATGCCGCTTGGTTTGGTGGTCTCATTTGACAGCCAGCGCCTGTCTCTCCACATCCAGGTAGAGCATCTTGCGTCCAGTTCCACGGCACCCAGAGTCCTCCCCGTCGCTCAGCATCAGCGCTAACCTCCGTGTGGTGCTGTACAATGCACAGCTGCTGGCTCTTTGTTTTTAAGCCCCCAGGGACTCTAGAGAGGTTCCTCTTCTGCGAGTTTGGTTCCTGTGGAGAAGTTTCACCATCAACGTTAAGGCACAACCGGAACTACCGAGGCACAAGGAGCACAAGGAGCTGGTGTGAAGAGACTTGAGCGCACTGTGTGTTTTTAGGCACGTGGTAGATCTGCTGTCTCTACCCCACTCCTGGCTCGTCTCATCCATGCCACAGTCTCCAGCGCCATTCGTAGGCTGTCGCTGACTAGATCTCCCTGCAGAATTCCGATCTCACACATTATCTTCCTTGCTAGACGTCGTAAGTGAGTGGGTTCAGAAAAGAAAGCTAAGATCGCTAACATGCTCCCCATCTTTTATGAACCGCTCGTGAACTTCCTCTCCTTTCTTCCAAGGAAGAGTACCAGTTTTCTCAGACGCTAGCATCTTTATCCTCTTGTTATCAGTTGGTCCGGTCCTTTCTACCTTCTGGCATTCTCCATGAGCTGTCATAGTCTGTTCGTGTTCCATGGGCTGGGTAGTTTTGGCCAAGTTGACCCATATTAGGGTCATCCAGGAAGAGGACCAATTCCTCAGCTGAGGGATTGTCATTAAATTGTCCTGCGGCATATCTGTGGGGCATTTTATTAAATGTTAATTGATGTAGGAAGACCCAGTCCCCTGTGGGTGGCGCTATCCCTAACCCAGTAGGCCTGGGCTCCGGAAGAGAAGTAGCTTGGTAAGGTGAAGGAAGCAAGCTAGGAAATGGTGTTCATTGTCTCTGCTTAGTTCCCACCGTGGCGCCCCTCAGCGATAGACTGTAATCTGTCAGCCGAAGGAGCTCTCTACCCAAGTTAGGACATTGATTTTGTATTTTCTGTGTTCCCCCATTCTTCCAGTAATTTATAAGTCTAAAGGAATTTTTAGATCAAAGGCTCGATCTACCGGATCACGCAAGTTCACATCCTAACGTCCTGCCCACTGAACTGTTGAAGAGCTTGGAGCCCTGGCCTGCGAGTCCTAGAAACTGCTACAGTTTCTGATTCATCGTGAAGTCTTAATAAATAAAGTGTTTAAAAACGACTTAATCCACATATGTATGGATTTTCGAGGAGTTTAACAAAAAGGGCAATTTAATATTCAATCCAGCTGGCCTAATGTTACCCAATGCATAGTTTAACCAGCAGCACTGCAAACTGTATTATTCTCAAAGCCCTTGTCTGTCTTCCTACTTTGAACTTCAGGACTCTTGTCTGCTCATGGAAACTTTAAAACGTACAGTTAGTTATACTTTGATACGCGAGGATGTGATGCCCAAGTTCTCCTGGGGCAGGTTATCCACTGGATGTGCGCTATGGTTCAGTGTGTAACTTTTTGAACCTCATTTCCCTCACTTGAGTTTGGGGTGCCTTGAAGTAGGCAGACTTGAGGGGTGTTTGAAGACTGGCTGCGTGCTTCCTCTCTTGTGGGTCATCTGGACTCATGGAGAACTCACTGGGTTGTGCCCTCTACTGATTGGCAGCCCTGACATTCTCCAGCAGCTGTAGCATTTTCTTGTTCGCATGAGCATCTCTGTGCATGAGCATCTCTGTGCATGAGCATCTCTGTGCATGGATTGTGACCTTTTCTCTAAGAGTGAGAGCCTTGCCATTATGAAAGAAGTGCATGCTTCCTAGAAGAAAGTTTAGACTATTTAGGTACAACAATCACAGGGAATCTTTGGAATAACTTTAGTATTCTACAAATACTCCATCAGCTATGTGTGTTCCTATAGAAGACATTTGGCTTCTTGGGGCTTAATCAGGAAAGTATTCCGGGGCAAATCCAAACAGGATTATAGCAACACATTCCACTCCACACTTGTGTCAAAGAGCAGCCTCTTGTTTACTGCAAACTTTGTGGGTATATAAGAAAATATTGCTAACTGAAGATGATTGATTCTCCCTAACAAAATGGAGATGGGGAGAATTTGAGCCGTGGATAAAAGACACCAGAAAGAAGAGAGGAGTGAAAGGGAGAAGAAAAGAGAGCAGAGGGGTGAAGAATAAGAGAAGAAGGGCTGAGCAGAAGATGAAAAAGAAACAACAGTTGAAACAAATCAAGGAGAAGAGAAAAGAGAATTTAAAATAGGAAGAAGGTTTTAAACCCCTAGCTGGACCAGGATTGGGTGGGTTGTGGGGTGAGGACAAAGCAGGTGCAAAGCTGTGAAGTAAGAGCCAGTAGCAGAGGGTCTTACTGCCCCTTCTCTCCTGGCACCCATGAGGGCAAGTTTGTCCAGACACAGTTTGGTGTGGTGGTCCAAATCTGGAAAAAGACTCCTGAATAATTGTTTCATAGCTTTACGACTTTAAGTGAAATGCAAAGCTTGTCTATGCCCCAGTGTTTTATCTGTGCACTGGGAAACCTGTCAATGATGCAATAGTGTTGCTAATTATTAAAATAGCTGGGGTGTAGTACTGAAATGTTAAGCATTTAAAGTCATGCCTCTGCTTATGAAAAGCCTACAGTTAGACCATTTAAGGGGGTAGAGAGGTGGATCAATGGATAAGAGTACTGGCTGCTTTTCCAGAGGACCCAGGTTTGGTTCCCAGTACCTGCATGGCAGTTCATAATTTTAGCTCTAGTTCCAAGCTAAAATTGGTCTTCTTCTGGTTTCCTTGAGTGCTGCATGCACGTGGTGCATGGACGTAGATGCTGACAAAATATCTGGCCATGTACAATAAAAACAAATCTTTGGAGAAAACATTTAAAATGGTTACTATTGTAAATTCAAGTATTTTGTAAATTCAAATAATATTGTAAATTCAGATATTTTGTACTTAGAGGCAAACAAACATGAACTCAGCAGTTCGAGTTTCCCTGTAGGTTTGGGGTGCTCAAAGTAGAGTCCTACTTAGAGGGAGTCTGCAAATCTTGGGGCATGGCAAAGTTACCTGGGAACATGCCCAGCTCCACGCCCCACAGCTGTTAAGTGTTCGAGTCCATCCATGTCTCAGTTTCCTCCTTATGAAGCAGAGTGTATGGGTATCTTCTAGGATTCTTGTGAGGATTAAAATAAGGCTTGACGAACAAGTGCTCAGTTAATATGTATTAATTATTGATAGTTTATTACCATTTGCTGTTTGTTCTGAAGTATTTTAAAGCTTTTTAAATTAGACCCTCATGCTAGGCATTCCAGCCTTCTTACCTTTGATAATTTCTTTATATAAACAAATAGGAAGCAATGAGGTCGAAGTCTCCAATTCTTTTTTTTGGGGGGGGGGTTCGAGACAGGGTTTTACTGTAGCTCTGGAGCCTGTCCTGGAACTAGCTCTATGTATACCAGGCTGGTCTCGAACTTACAGAGATCCACCTACCTCTGCCTCCCAAGTGCTGGGATTAAAGGCGTGCGCCACCACACCCGGCAAGTCTCCAGTTCTTTAAAGGAATCCTTCCCCACTGTAAGGCAGCCATCCATTCACCTGGGCTCTTCCCTGTGAGATCGCTGTTAATAGGACAGAAAGGTGTGCAGATTTCAGCTCAGCTTCCCTCCTGTGGACGGCTGAGCTCAGGATGGAACTTCTCTAGCTGGTGAGTTTTAGAGAATGCTACTTTGTAACATTTTTTTTTGTTTGTTTTCATCTTATGGTTTTGCCATTTTCTTCTGCAACAGTTGCCCTGGGATGCTTTTCTATTCTAAACCTCTCATTGGATCCCCAGGAAGGAAGCTAAAGGCTTTGCAAATCATCAGGCTACCAATAGCTGAAAACACATCTCTCTCCAGTCTTTGCTTTCTTTCCTCAGGTTCTGGGCTTTGTGAACAGGCAGGGCCAGGGAAGCGGTAGAGTCCCGAGAGAACTGCTTTTAATCCCCAGGACTTTACCTTGGGCCTCTGGATCTGCTAACAGGGAAGCAAATAGATTCTCTCTCTCTCTCTCTACCCCCTTTCTGTCTCTCTCTACCCTTTCTCTGACTCTCTCTGTCTTACAATATACTATCTCTGTTTCCCCTACATAATCTTTATTTTCACCTTTCAGTTTTTGGGAAGAAAGGCTACCAGTACATCAGCCTGCCTTTCATGATTTCACATGGCACCAGTGAGACTCTGTAGCTGGGTACCGAGTCCATCACCTTCGGGCTCCATGGCATTGGACAGTTGTCCTTGCCTTCCGCCCTTACTCTTCTCATCTGCATACTGAGGGTGACAGCAGTCACTAGCTTGTGTGGTCGTTCCAGGGCCTAAGTGGTTTATTTTATAGAAGATGCGTACAGCGGGTCCTAGCTCGTAGTGAGGGCTGCTTATTATTTCAGCTAGAATTATCTGGATGGATTCACTAAGCCTTAACTGTGGAATACTGAGAAAGCGACCATTAAGCTTTAATGATTTAAAATCCTCACCAAAAGAAGTTGTCATTTTTTTTTCTCCAAACAGTTAAGTAGTTCACGCTTCCAAGGCTCTTCAGTGTGGCCCTGTCGGAAGGCAGCTGATTTGGTCAAGCCTGGGTCTGAGTTCTCTACCAGGAAATAGAATTCAGGTGCGTGTAGTACACATCCCAATGGCAAACACCATAGAGAAACTGGCCATCCATGAAGGGGCTAACTGCCATCTGATAACCATGTCCTCAGTGGGTAAACTGAGTCATTCATCTGTAGCAAGGCACAAGCAGAAAAGTCTTGCTCAAGCATTTAGCTTCCTTTAACTTTTCCCTCGGCACGTTAGGAGTGCACTCTGTAGGGATCTTTCTTGTTGAGCTCCTTTTAAAAGTGGGGACAGAAATTATGAATGTGGTGGGAGAAGGGACCAAGGAGCCAGAGAGCTTACCTCAGTGTGTGGGCTGTGGGGTTGGGGGTGCTCGTCAGCTGGTTACCATGTGTCTCTGGAAGCACCCCTCCTTTGCACAGTGTACCCCAAGAGGAATAGAATTCAGAGTAGGATCTAGGTTCAAATCTCTCCCGTGGCACTGGGCAAATCACTCCTCTTCGGACTCGTATTTTCCTTGTAGATTAAGTGACCTTCTCCCAGAGCAGTGGTGACAGCACAGCCTCGGCTTCCCACTGCGTGAGTTCCCTGCCCTTTAGGGAAATGGATTTCAATTTCGATTGAAAAGCAATAGAAACTTAGAAAAACAAAAAACAAAAATAAAACCCTTATGCCTATGATTCCCTAAGTCAGGGCCCTGTCTTTTCTCCCAGTGAATGACTGTGTCCTGGCCTCTTATCTGGTGCTCGGCAAATCATCCTCTGTACTGTGGGTACTCAGGTACTTTTGCCGGTGGGGGAGGGGTCAACCCAACAGTTTATATTAATGAGAAGAAGCTGGGTGTGGGAGGAGACAAAGGAAAACGCAAGGAATAATGAGTATCACAGCCTGTAAATGTCTTCTATCATTGCCATCTTCAAATGCTTGATGTTCGGACTCTAGCAAACATTTTATTATTGTTTTTATTATTGTTGTTATTATTACTATTATTACACAAACTGGTAAGTGTGAGATTCCATTTTATTTTTTAGTCATTAAAGAAATAGATGCTCTAGAAAATTTTAAAGTAAGTTTAGCAAAAACCAACCAAACAAAAGAATACCTTCCGACAGAACTTTCAAGACATAAATGATCGAGGGCGGAGGTGTCCTGCTGACCAGTGACCATAGGGCCAATCACAGTGCTGTTTCTCAGATGCCAAGTTTTCTTCCGGGTTCTAAATCCTGTCTTGGCCCCGGATAAGATGTCTCAGACTGTATCAGATGCGAGTGTGGCAAGAGATCAGGGTGGATGGCAGCAGCTGAGACGAGAGAGGGGCTGGGCCACCAGCACTTGGGGCTCAGGTCACTCTCCGCATGTGTCTAGATGCCGGGCAGAAGGGACACCAAACACTAATGAGGAAGATGGGGCTGGGAACAGCCAGGCATTGGTTGAAGTTTGAACAATGATTCAGTTGTGGCCGTGAGCCAAACGTGAATAAACGGTGCTCTCCACGCAGGGCAGCGCAGCGCTGGCTGGGCAGCAGAACACCCGGCTTTTAGAGTTAGCTTTGACTCCCATGTAAATCTGCTCTCAGAACACTAGAGAAACACACCCACATATGGCAGCACCAAACACAGGAAGGAACAAGTCTGGGTTCACACAAGAGTTCTGTATATGACAGAGAAAGTGCCTCACTATTTATTATAAATGTCTTTTTTTTTCTCACATGACCATATATCAGAGTTTAGACATGCTTTCTATTCTTCTGGCATTTTGTTTGTTCGTTTGTGTTTGTTTTCCAAGACAGGACTTCTCTGCATAGCCCTGGCTGCCCTGGAACTTTCTCTGTAGACCAGGTTGTCCTCAAACTCAGAGATCCACCTGCCTCTGCCTCCTGAGTGCAGCAGCTATTAAAGACAGGCGCCACCACGCCCAGCCATCTGCTGGCATCTTTCCTACAATGATATTCATCCTTTTTTTTGCCCATTTTTGTCTAACAGTATGCTTTGTACATAGTAGGATTTTAGTAAATATTTAAGTGAATAAATAAATGATCACTCTTTGCCGTACTATCATTTGATCCAGACTTCAAAATAGAAAAAAGCATTTCTAGATTTGCCCCACTTCAACATGCTATTATTCATATTGGCCTCATTTTCCTTCATTCACACCTCAGATGTCAGCGGATCCTCTGAAAGCCAGCATTGGCTGTGCATGTGTCTAAGTGTGAATGTGTCTGTGCGTGGAACATGCTTGGTCTAAGAATCGTCGTATCCGGTGATGGGGATTGCACACGTTACCCTCATGCACAGAGCCCCTGATAACAGAGGTTCTGGAACAGTGGGAAAAGATGACGCAGGAGATAAATGCATTGAGAACCGAGCAGACTCCGGTGAAACCGGGTTTCCATTATGCAGTCTTAGAGCCACACACAGAAACAGCAGTGGGTGCAGAGCCATGGTTTGCCTAAGAGAAAGCACAGCCTAGCTTTTGTTAGGAGCGGGAACCCCGAGACTTGTGTTTCCATTTCGGTGGATAAAACCTGCCATTGTCAGGGGAGGGGTAGCGGAATGTGCAGCAGATAAAAGTTGGTGAGGATGGGCTGCAAGCAGAGAAAAGACCCTGTTCTTTGGGGTCAGCCCTGTTGTGCTGGCTAGCTGGGCTACACAGAGAGACACCATCGAGGAAGATTTCCCAGGCCCCTGCGTTTGCGAACCTGCATCCAGAAATCTCAGTGAGCCATGCACGCATAGCTCTACGAGGAAATATGACACACGTGGTTTAAAACTCTTTGACTATGGCAGTCACTATGATGAGGGGCCTGGACATTCTTATGTGCTTTAATTGTTTGTTGCTTCTGTAAGATAATTAATCATTTAGTATTGATTATATGTAAAATAGTATACTTAACTATTTGTCTTTTGGATTCAACTAGCTGTTTCCAAATCCTTTGCTTCCTGACTTTGTCCACAACCCAATTTATAGACAATAACTTAAGTCAAACTTAGCAGTAAGTGGTGGTCTATGTGCGGACTAAACTATGATTTCCTTCCCAGTTGTCAGTCATCGGCACTGTCCTGTAAGCGATAGATAAGGCTTCTTTAAGTTTATGTACTCACCAAAGGGTCTCAGTTTTCCACAAAATTCATTGTGGTAGTACTGTATGATGATTTGAGTTCCACTGGACTCCACTGTGCTCACAGAAGTAACATGCACACCAGTGATGGGAATTTGTAAAGTATTGAGAGCCTGGTCGGGGAGCCTGGGGTAGCCAGGAAGAGTCTTTGGGCCTCTGTGACATCTCTGATCTCTTCCCTTCATAACAGAAATGTTTCTCTGGGCTTTATTTATCTGCTTTTCTCTTTTCTAACCTTCTATCCCATTTTCCTTTATTCTAATGATCCACTAGGGACAAATTATTCAAACAAGGGGTTATCAGTCTTAAAAAATTATCTAGAATATACTAAGTAATAAAATTCAACTTCTGAGAAGCATGACAAAGAAAATGAATTTCTACATATCAGTCTTCCCTTTGTGTTAGGATATCCTCAGGAAGGCATTCAAGTATCGATCATAATTAGTCTAAGATTTAAAAAAGGAATGGATTTAGCATCATAGGGAACAGCGAGTGGAATAGACATAGAAGCCTGCCCTTGCTCCGTGTGACCTCCAGGTGGTGCTGTCGACCCAGACATGGAAAGCCCACGCCAGGCTCCGTTTATAGCTGGATTTTTACTTTTTCAAAAATATTTTCTGTCTCTACAGATGTGTTCTTTTAAATGGTCAATAAAATTTTATAACCACTATTTGAAAAATCGCAAGATTATTGTGATTTGTGCTTCCCAGGCAAGGATATTTCTTTCCGTCCAGACATTCTCAGCCAGTCAGATGTCCGCGTTTGTTCTGTGTCGTCCCTTTTTCGTCCTTCCCTCCTCTCCAGTACCCAGGCTCAGCCACAGATACTTGGATTGTTGACGGGACTTGTCGTGTATCTTCAGATACTGTTTAAATTTAAAATACACTTCCTGGTTCAGCTATACCCAGTTCCATGCACGCTGAATGGACACAACCTTCTTTACACCCCAAGCCAGCATGAGATTTGGAGTTGGTCAGGGAGATGCTTGTCATGCATTAGAGATATTTTGAGGTCACGTATGCAGTGCACCCCTGTTCTAATCATATTCTCTAGGAAAGTGTTCCTAGATAAACACCAGGAGGAGCATTTGTTTTCTATTTAAAAAGATTTCGGGCCACCAGCCATGGAAATGCCATAGCCAAAAAAGAGCAATACGAGGCATTACCGTAACGTGGGGGCAAAGTTAGGAATTTTTAAGAATGACTTTAAAGATCATCAGCTAATTTTCCTTTTGTGTTCCTCCCGTTTCTCTTCTCTCACAGGGCTTTGTGAACAAGCTGGACGAATTCATCCAGTGGCTACATGAAGCCATGGAGACCACAGAGAACTGGACTCCTCCTAAAGCAGAGACGGATAGCCTTCGGCTGTACCTGGAGACACACTTGGTAGGCAGGATCGTGCTGTGCATTGCCGTTTCTGTAAAGGACTTGGATGTGATGCTGGTTTGTTTAGGTCCAATAGCCGCTTTAGTTACTAAAAGTCTTTATAAGCTAACGAAGCTATGCTTCAATGGGGTTAAACCACAAGCTGAACATTTGCCAGCATTTCAAGCAGCAAGATGACACCCAAGGCCTCCATATTTCAAATCGATGTTTCAAAGCTCTTTCCAGAAAGGCCCCTGTTTTAAAATAGCTTAGAAAATCTTATTATACCTGTGTTCTCCTAAGTGACAATTGCAGAGTTCTCTCTTCTTGAGAGAAACAAATGAACAAAAGAGAAAAATTGGATGACCATTCTGAAGTGTTCTAGAATTCTTGTAAAATTAATGAGCCTCTCATTATCAAGAAGGTCTATTTAATCTGTTCTACACTTGGCTATTTTAATAAAATATTTAAAATGATGATCTCCATCAATTCTGCTGCTAGGTGGATTTTTCAGCAGATAATTAATACAACTGTCATTACACTGGGCCCCGTGCTTAGGGAAAACCAGGGAGTAGTTATGGGAAACATTTGGATGGCTGCACTTTGGTTCTGCTCAAAGCAGGAATTATAGACCAGGGTACAGTTGATGAACCTCGGGAGGTTTGTACCGAATGCTTTAAATGGCCGATATCAATTATGAAGGGGTGGGAACCACGTAGCGGAGCGTGATAAAGCATGGCAAAGAAGCGCGTTGTCATAGGAAATGAAAACTCAGGCTTTAAGGATCTCATCTTTATTCCTTTCACTGATAGAATAAAATTGACAAAGGCAATGAACACGAAGCCTTGGGTACCCAACTGTGGGACTGATTTCTGCCCCCTTTACACGCTTGGAATGTGGATTAAGTCAGCATCGTGTCGCGTCCCATGGACGGCAGTTCATAGGAGAGACCGGAGAAGGACAAAAGCGGGGCAAGAAAGAAAGAGTTTTAGTTCCCTTAGTGTTGTGTTTGGCAGCATACTTGATGTCACTGCAAGGAAAGCGGCCACAGGATCCAGTTGCCGCATGTAGATAGGCTTGTGGGTGATCAAGGATGGCCTGGTGGTGTGAAGGAAACGCCAGTGGCCCTATGTGGCTCTCATGTCCAGGGGTTTTTAAATACTGCCCTTAGCATTCAGTTCCCTGTAGAATTCACTTTCCATTTTTTAGAGGGCATTTCATCATAGCAAGATAAAGATATTCAGTGCTTTATGATGTAAATTATATTAATTAGAATGTCAACTTTTCACTGGCATTGTTCTGACAGAAATTCTAATCTGTGTTTAAACAGGACTATATGAACTTTATTTCACATCAAGTATGCTGTCTTAATTTTCTTGATTTAATATTTTATGGAAAACACACATCCAGCCTTTGAGGTTTCAGAGGGCATGAGGGCATAAGGTGCCTTAACTGTGGGTGGCTTATAGAAAGCCAGGCGCAGCATGCAAGCCAAGGGCCCTGTCCTCGCCAAGTGATGCGCCCTTTGTCACCAATGCATACTCCGGTCTCAGTTCGAGGGCAGAAATTCTTCCTTGACGTCCTTGGGCTGGCCTCACCTCGTTCTAGCCCAGAGCTTTATGAGCAAATAATTTGTATTGTTCTGTCTTATGCAGGTGCTACTAACTTCATGTATCTAATGGAAGAAGTAATTTTTTAATATTATCATTCAATTTAAATTGCCACCTCTGTCTACTACCTTACTCTATGCAGCCTTAACAACTGCACACCTTCTTAGAGATGACTACAGTGAAGCCCGGGCATCCACGCCTGCCTCAACACAATGTTCTTATCCCAACACAGGGGCTTTACCCACTTGCTGTGAACCACCACAGGCTCCTTCTTGAGATATCTGTCTTGGGGAGTGGTCTGTTTCTGTCAGAGGGTTAATACCTTTTGGGGGGTGTTTTTTTTTTCTTTCTCTGTGTGATCATTCTGGCTGGAATATAGGTGATATTGGGACAGTTTGATGAGAAATTCTGGTTTATAGGCCAGTCCACTGAATGCGAAGTCAGTCAGACCTTACTCCTGATGTCCTCAGTTTATGTTGTGATAGCATTGTGTGGCAGCCACTTTAGCCTCGTCTGCATGGTTTGCTGTGGAAAGCTCCGGGACTCACCGAGAGTCACTGGACCATTTCCCAGGCCACTGACCCTAGGACGAGACTCGGTTTCTCTCTGTCCACATTGTCCTCCTGCCCTAGCTGCCACCTGCGCCTTATTGCACTGCCATTACACTGACTTAACATTCTTCTTAGTCTTAAAAGGGGGCTAAAAATCTGCCTTTCTGTAAGACCTGTCCAAGTGAATCTGGGGATTCCTGCTTAGCTCACTCTACGCAAACCATTCCTGTTTCCCAATGAGTAAGTTGCGGTGTTACTCAGAGATAGAGGTCGTCAGACAACACTCGTTCAAGCATTTTCTAGATTCTAGGACTCAGTCTTTAGTCCACACGAGCATGAGGCCCCAGAGTGACATCCTTCTCTGGCGTAATAAGCTGGAATGGCTGGCATCTTCCAATATTTACTGTAAAGAAAAAACAAATACCAAAACAACAGTTGTACATTTGTATCTTGATACATAATTCAATTATTTTCCAAGATTGTAGCCAAGGGTTTTTTTTTCCCCAACACAAATCAATTAAAGTTTCACAAAGCCTTCCTGAGAGAGACACGGGAACTCTATTTTAGCTGTGTGAAACGATGAGAAATTGTCATGGTACATCAGCAGTTTTCCATGAGAATTAATCATCTGCTTGCAACCTGGCTGCTTCTTCAAAAGTACAGTTCCTATCTTTCTAGAAACTGGCATTTTCAGGAAAATGTCATTTGGGGGGTGGTATGTTATAAGTACTGGCCATTCTCCTCCGCTGAAGCAGTTTTAGAAGTAGCATTGTAGAAATGTATCGTTGGGCAGATTTCCTTTTCTCTGTCTTTCCATCACTTCTGTCCTTTTCCTAGCCTGTTCCAAAACAGCTTTATTGAAGCATTTGGCCTGCCACGGATTGCGCATTTTAGAGTATGAGAGTTGAGGAGCTTTGACAATCTGAAAGATACAGACACTGAGCCAAACCATGGTAGCGAGCACATGCATCAGTCCACCCATGTGTCAGCCCACCCATGCATCAGTCCACCCATGCGTCAGCCCACTCATGCATCAGTCCACCCATGCATCAGCCCACCCATGCGTCAGCCTACCCGTGCGTCAGCCCACCCATGCGTCAGCCCACCCTTCCTCATACCATTTTGTAATTCCTCCTGCCAGCCCCTCCCCAGACTCCTCCCTAAGCATTTGCTGATTTACTTTATGTCGCTCTCCAATTAGTTTGGACTTGCTCATATCTCACATGAATAAGACCGACCAGCGTGTTCTCTGCTGGGGCATGAGCCCGACATGGGATCCAGCCTGTCTCTTGATAGATATGTCATCACTGTATCTGTCCGCTGTGCTTCCTGTTTTCTTGGTGATAGTAACTATCACACATGCACACACCACACTTGACTGATGGAGTTCCTGATGAATGTTTACGCTCTTTCCTCCACCATCTTTCAGAGTATGTGTGTCTGGGTAGAGGCACAATAAATAAAAACACTGTGGCTAATGCTTATGTGCCAGGGCATGCGGCTCTGCTCGTGTGTGCTTAGTAACCAGCCACATTGTTTTCCTTTAAGGAAATGTGTCTTTAGAGCACAGCAGTCAGGAATAAGGCAGCAGAGTCGGCCATGCTGGCTAGAGCCTTGGTATGTCCATGTGCTTCTGGGATGGCAACTCTCACCTCCAGAGTCGTTGTCACGCAAGCAGAATTCACCAAACGAGGAGACCACATTGTAGACATCAGTGCCAGGAAAACAAACTAAGTGTGTGTATTATCTGGGAGGTTTTTTTTTTTTTTTTTTAGTCCAGATCAGAGTTGCCCTTGCCTCCTTTCCTCCCATACTTCCCTCATCCACCTGAATCCACACCTCCTCTGTTTCTGTTCAGAAAGGGGCAGGCCTCCCACGGGTATCACAAAACATAGCATATCAAGTTGCAGTAAGACAAAGCACCTCCCCATGTATTAAAGCTGGGCAAGCAACCCAATAGGAGGAATGGGGTCTATGTCTCTGGGAGTCTTAAATCTGTTATAAGGTCTAGCTTACTGTATAGCCCAGGATATCGGGGAACTCACTTGTGGCTCAGGCTAGCTGCCAGCTTGTGACCGCCTGCCTTGGTCTCCTGAGAACTGGAGTAGCAGCAGGCACCACCACAGTCGTCTTGAGAAGAAACATTCTTAAGTTAATTTGATACACGGGAGCTGTGGACAAAATAAGGGCTGTGGATCCAAGATTCATGCTCCTATACATCAGGCGCCCACAAGGGCCAGGCGGTTGCTTAGGTGCTGGTGTATGGTGAATGAAGTTGGCTTCTCTTGGGGGCTTTCAGTTGAACAGAGGCAACCCTAGGTTATGTGACATAGTCCTGGCCGGTAAAATTTTATAGGATAAATGAAGGAGTTCAGCGAAAAGGTTTATTGTGTTCCTAGAGATAATTGGATGGATATATGCCTCAAAGGACATATATCATCCTTCTGGTTAAAATAAGAGCAGAGAGCATGGGATTTCACAGGAAGGGTAAGGGAGGTTAAGGCTAAACCTTAACCTCAGCTAGCATGGGTGAGTTCCAGCTTGAGCCTTGCAGGTTGGTGCTGGGCAGGAAGGGAGACTAAATGACATTTTAAATGGCCAAACTTTTCTCTGGGGCACTGAAGGTTTGGCTGTGCTTCAGAATAGGAGAGGGAGAGGAATCAGTCACAAATCCCGTGGGGGGAAAGGCCAGCCTGGCATCGATGAGCTGAATGAGGTTGACTGAGTGATCATGGCAGAAAATGGACTTGACTGTAGTATTTGATATTCTAGCACAGACCAGCCACTATCATATTTCAAAAGCGTGACTTTTTGTGTAAATATGACAGAAACTTCATAAAGTGAATGACAGTCAGTACAATGGTTAAAGTCCACGGAGAGTCCCTCTCTCACTGTCTCCTGGCTATCAGCTCTCCTCGCCTGCTTTCTGTCATTTCAGAGTCATTCCAAGGGTTGAAAAACTTCCACACACACATGTGCTTTGCTTTGTTCCCAGTTTGTATTAGCAACAGGTCAAAAGCAGTAACTATAATACAACTCTATCCCTGTGTGTGACTTGTCAGCATTTCCTGTATGAGCATGCCATGGTTTATTTTAACCAATCTTTTATGCTAGACATTTAGATTATGCATAGTCCTTTTCTATTTCGAGTGATGCTTCTGGGCAAGTGCTTAGAAATTAGTCATCTTGTTTAGTATGGGTGTGTCCTTACACGGGTAATTTCCGGCCAAAAGGCTATGCACGGTCAGCATTTTCATCTATTACTGAAGTGTCTTTGGTGGCAATGATGTCATTTGCTGTCAGTGTCTGAGCAACCCCCCCACCCAGTTTTGCCGTTGAAACTTGTTGGCACACTGCTTATCTTTGTCCCTGTCGTAGTTAGTGGGGGGATGTCTGTTATACTTCTGGCATTTTTGGTGGAGTTGGTGTCCTCTTCATGTTTGGGGGAGTCATTTGTAATTTTTTCCTTGGGACTGGCTGCTCATTACCATAGCCTGTTCTTCTGCTGGGTCCTTGTTACTTCTAGATTGACATGAGCTTTTTAAATATCAAAGGAATCAACCCCTTGTCTGTGCTGTGAATGGAAACTCTTTTTAGAGGAACCATCAAGAAGTCTCTCCTAAAGGAACAGGGCCATTTCAGCAATTGGTGTTATGCTTAGGCGGACCTGGGAGGCCAGTGCTGGGTCACTACCCCTGACAAAAATCACAGGGGGATTCCTGTCCCAGAAAGACCAGCATGTGGAAACTCCTATCTTAGACAGGCAGGAATGAGTTTAAGATCAGAGAGTCCTTAGGTGAATGCAGAGATTGAGAACATTTGAGCCGTGAGGATTGTGGGTGAGGTGGGGAAGGTAGGAACGGAGAACAGGAATAGACTGAAGGGCAAATCAGAGATTTGAGCCAACAGCTGCTTTTAAGGCTCGCTCACGTTCAGTCAGAAATTCCAGCGGGCATCTGTTTGCCCTGCTCCAGTCTGTGGTATCCTACACCCAACATAGTGTGGGCAAGACTTGCATGCAGTGAAGAATTGGAAGCTCCTGTCTCTGTGCGTGACCTGGGCCTCCAGGCAGAGCTGTGTGTGACCCAGGAGTATGGCACCATCAGTTGTGGCTGAGGAAAGCACAGCCATTGTCCTCCACTCCGAGTCTATTTAAAGGGAAACATTAAACTGTACTCAGTGGGAAAGTCAGACAGTGTGAAGCAGTGTAAAATGAGAAGCAAAACCCTCCACCCTCCTGACTGACCAGGCTAAGCATTTTGTTCTGTGCTGTTTTGAGCCCTTCAGTGTAAGTAAGTGTATTTTAAAGTTTATGATGTCCATTCTATTCAATAACTCGTTTCCTCAGACATGTGTCCATCGGCATACGAAAATCCAGGGTGCATTTTCCCAGTTCCTTAATGTTTTATCATGTGGAGGACGTGCCTCAGTTTATTTAATTAAATCTTCTCATGATAGCATTTAAGCTGCCTCCTTATCTCTGCTTTCTTTTTCAAATGCTCCATGAATATTCAGGCTAACCCTGGTGGAGCATCTCCTGTCCTTTGCCAGTTGGCCAATAGCAGCAACTCAGGGACCCCCTGTAATCAAAGAGAGCAACTCTCACTGTAGATGACATAGGCTGAGCCAGATCCATGTTTGGGGGGGGGGGGCTCTCTGAGTCCCTGTTTGCAGGTGGACTTTCAAAGCAAGCCTTCTGACTGGTTTTTTGTTCCATTTAGTATTAGTCCCTGCAATTTGAACTGGCTGCCACAAGGTGGCAGAGGAGCACCAAAATCCACTTGTTCTTGACTCTCCATCCTTATTGCCTCTTTACCCCAATCTTCATAAACACAAATTGGACTTAACTAGCAATGCGTCTGGTTAAAAGAATGATCGGCAAAGCTATATACACCCATTTGTTGTCTCTCCTTAGATCTTGATGTTTTGTTTCTGATCAAATTGATTTCATTTCTATCACAACGAAAACCAATGCGCCACCCACAGTTGTCCCTGAACAGTTCAGACTTTTGTTTGCCCTCCTGGGTCTACCTCTGCTCCATTTCTCTCTTCCTAAAGTTAAGAGATCACAGAGTTGTGGTTTTTGTTTGTTTGTTTGTTTGTTTTTCTGGCTGCCCACCTCTCCTGCCTCCCTTTCTCCGCTGGGATGATGGCCAGCTATGGTCTGAGCAAGGGGCGCTTCACAAGACCAGTAGCTGCCATAGGGTTGTGGCGCTCAGCTAATGGGGCTCAGTCAGCCCCACTTCAAAAGCCAGAGCTGTGTGTTTGGCTCAGTTGCCTATCAACCCCTTCAGCCCGAGGAGCAAGGCTGTGGCCTGCCAGGAGCTTTGAAGTTCCATTTGCTTGTCCCCCTTGAACTCCTACCAGTTTAGGGCGTAGATGAGTGTGTAGCAGGAAGAAAGCGACTCTGGTTCTCCTCTTTGGTGTCATTTGAAATAATTCCCAGCCTCCAATGCTTTGCTATGGTGGGTGGGGATGCCGGTCTGTCAGGAATTTACAGCGTGTGGGCGTTTGTTATTGCTTGCTCTGAGGAAGGGGACTAAGCAGAGTGGGAGGCTCACTTTGGACATGTGACGGTCATAACCACATTCCTGTGCTCACATGACTCATTCCATGCGTCGTGCCTTTTCAGCTAAAAGGGAAGTGTAAGGTGCATGAGAACCATGCTTTCTTTCTACTTGGTTTAAAGACTCTTAGTTCTTAATATTCAACAGTTCTCACCGTTCCAAAAATTGTTAGTGCCCAGTTTACTAATCTATAACTTATTTTTTTAATTAGGCGTAATAACTGCTTTTAACTAGATTGCCAGGGACGTCCTGTGTTTAGCAAGTACTGCATATCCAGGCAAACTGGGCAGTGAAGAAGAGTCTCCAGACAGGCCTTGCTTTAGGAGGCCCACGTACAGGGCAGAGAGCATTGATTATGGACAAGGGACTCACCAGAGTTGGGGTACCTACCTAGGTCTTTCCTGATGGACCTCAGAAACAGTTCCCAGTGTATACATCTTATTATGTGGAATTTTGGAATCTTCAAGCAATTTATCTGGTATAAATAATAAAAACTCCATATCGTTATATTAGCCAGAAAAATAAAAAATCCAAACCTGTCGTATGACGGTTGTGAAGGCGAGGTGGGGCAGCGGTAGGTGGGGAAGACTTTTCTATTTCAGGGATTTGTGCTTTTCTTCCTTGAATACTTACAAGTATGTGGCAGGAATTGCTCACGAATTCTTAAAGAAGTTGCAGCTCTCCCCACTTGCCCACCCTTTGACTGTTCCCTTTTGACTATCACTACCTCAGGGCCAGCTTGGACTGATCTAGGCTCATCATGCATTGAGTCACTAGAAGCAACAGCTAGACGGAATGATTGAAAGTCTGTAAAAACAATGTTTGAGCCATTGTGGGTACAAATTCCAACCAACGGAACACGTTACCGCCTATGTCTTCAAGGGTTAAAAATTCTGTAGCTTTAATATTGCTGTTTAAAAGGATGAACACGGTATGACTAGACAGGATGTTAATGACTTGACATTACAAAATTTATTAAATTTATTTTTAAAGTGGTTTGGTTCCCCCTTTCAAATGCATGAAGCGTGTGGGAGTTGGAATAGATCTGCCCCAGGCTGCCAAAACAAATTTTTAATGGAACTGGAGTCCTTCAGGGATTGTCCTAAATCCACATAATATTCTTAAGTCCTGGTGTTTGCACTGGGACCTGTGTATTAGCAGATGTACGTGTGAATAATATACGTAGAGTCATCCATCACCCGGATGACTCCACATCCTCAAGGACTGCTGCACATCAATTATTCCACCTCAGGGGGTAGAGAGATATTTGGGCTAGCATTGACCTCCTTTTCAATCAGGGCTTCCAAACAGTATGTTCTGGAAGTCAAATAGTCCCTTCAGACAGGACCTCTGTTTGAGAGTGCGCTTGGCCTGATGTCGCCATGCTGAGAAGTCAGTGTGATTACCTGTGTCAGGTGTGGAGGCAGCATCCGGAGAAGCAAATGAAAATCCCGTCACTCGGAGTCGCCATCAGCATCCGGGATCTGTCCCATCTATCTACATCTTGCATAAGTTATTAACCAGTCTATCAGGAAAGACTGTCAACCTCACGGAGCTGCATCTACTTTCACACACAAAAGCAACTCTTTGAGATAAATTATAAGTTGTTCGAGGAGCTAGATTCACTTTCAAAGGCTTGGAGCCGTTTTTATGAAATGAGGGAGTAAAGACTCCTGAGGAGGAATGGGGATTTTTTTTTTGTCTTTTTTGTCTGTTTGTTTTAAAGGAAAACAAAGACTGTTTTTAAACATATGGTTTTGATTAAAAAAGAAAAAAAAAACAAACTTGGAAGTTATTCCTTAAATGCACAAAGTTCTCTTCTGAAGCTCCTGATATCATGGCTGAAGGGACATGACAGGTTGCTGTGTGACTGGTCAAACGATGACAAAGGTAACCACTCAATTTTGCTGGGAAAATGTACAATTGAGGTAGCGGCTGACCATCTATTTAATTGTGTGCTAAGTACCATATGATGAGAGGGTAAAGTTAAATTGATGATTCAGGCTACCCCAGCCAGGGTACAGTTTACATGGCAATTATGCTGGGTCATCTAAGTGTAATTGGCAAGTAATTTTGTAAGCGAAGGAACATGACAGCTCATTTACATGGTGTTCACTGAGTAAAATTTGGGGACATTTATCAACCACTCTAGAGTGTGGAGTGATTGCATTGATATCCCCGAATGCTGCAGGCCGTTGGATGCTGGTTTACAAAATGCCCTCCCTTCAATTGTGGTTAGCTGTGTGTGTGCAGTTGTGTGCAGCGTGCTAGGTGCTTTCATTCGAACGCGGGTGAATCACAGCTCTTTTTCTCGAGGAGCTCACGGGTAGGAGACAGACACACTGATCATTTTAACTGAGTGTGGTAAACGGAGGCTGAAGCTTGCAGAGGTGCTGTGGGTGGATGCCAGCAGAGGACGAGTGTCTAGGGTGGAAGATCAAAGAAGCCTTGCCGGGGAGGGTGACACTGAATTGAATTATGGGACTTTGGTGAAACAGTTCTTGCCAGGTAGAGGCATGGTGAGAACAGAATCCTAGAGGAGCTAGTAGACTAGGGGGTGGGAGACTCTCAGAGCTGACCTGACAGGACCCGTAGTCAGATAAGGCCTGAGTCTGGCTAGCTGTCCAAGGACTTAAGAAGAAGTGGGCCCTATCTAGCTGTTTTGAAGATAGACCATTTTGTATAGTAACAATTACTGTGCTATTGTGATATACTAGGCTCTATTTTCTGCATATCAAGGGATTTTTTTTTTATCTTTACTACCACCCTGGAAATAGGCACTAAAATTCCTTTTACAAATGAGGGAACTAAATAGACAGAGGTTGCCCAGAATTACACAGAGCGTGATGGAGGAGCTGGGCTTTGAACACACCTATCCAGCTCTGAAGCCCTTGCTCTCCACAGCACTAGCCCATCCCATGCTGTTGGCTTCCTTAACACAGTCCACTGGGATTCCAGACTCGCTGCGCTCACTAGGCTCTGAGCACTCTGCCAGGGCGGTAACTCGCCATTCTGCTCAAAGTCACATCTCTAAGTTTGAGACAGCAGTGCTTGTGTTGCCGCTAACATACAACAAATGTGTAGTTTTGAGGGAGGACAGGCCAGAGACCTCGGTAGTCAATCTCACAAGTAAAACTTTGAGGGCTGGGAGCTTAAGGCAGTGTTAGTGTGGACGCGTGGATGGAGCCGGAAACTGACTGGGCTTGGGGATTGTTGGGGCGTGTGGAACTTGTCGGTATACTCTTGCATCACTTCTGATTTCTAACCAATATGCTGGAGAGGGGGCTTGGCAAAAGAATCCGAGGAATAGGGAGGTTCACACTGCTCTTCGCTGAGCTCTTAGATTCCTGGGAAGAGCTATGTGGGCTCAGGATAAAAGTTAGAAGAGACTTCACCACAGGTGGCTAAAAATAGAAGGGACGGTCTGGGGACAGAATCACCCTGGGGTAGATGAGTGGTTGGATGGCCTTTGGGATTCTTCTCTCTTTGAAAATTCTCTAGTTTAAAGTAAATAAAACTTCTCCTGTTTCCTTTCCTAAACTGCCTGGATGAAAAAAAAAAAGATAAAAATCAAAGTATTCAAGGACTGGAAAATATTGAGTCCAAACGCCTTGATTATAGATAAAGGAAGGAAGCCCTGAGGGCTACATGATTCATCCGAGGACATCCCTGCCCCCCCAGGAGGAAGACAGGATCATTGGCTTCCTTCCTTTTGTCTCAAATAGTAACATTTTTGTCTTGGGTGTCCCTGTGGGCAAGCCACTGGTAGACAATGGCACAAAAACAACAGAGACTTGGTATTTGTCTCTAGGGAAATTGGAGTATCGACAATAAGGGGTGCCTGTCACATAAGAAAAATGAGAAAATTGAGTTTAAAAATTCCTAAGAGGAGTTAGAGAGATGGCTCAGTGGGTAAGACCAGTTCACCGGCAAGCATGAGGACCCAAGTTCAAATACTTGGTAGCCACGTAAAAAGCCAGGCGTGGCTGTACATGACTGCAGCCCCAGCACTGGAGAACAGATCCCCAAAGCTTACTTGGCAGGCAGCCCAGCTTAAAGTGTGAGCTTCTGGATCAAGTGAGAGACTCTGTCTCAAGGTAATTAAGAACTAGAGAGTAAGACATCTCATGTGTTGCTCTCCACAGAATGTGCACGGGCCTGAGTATTGAACATTCATGTACATACAGCACACACCTATACGACAAATATAAAACATACAACACACCAAATTACTCTCTCTCTCACTAAAATCCACATTGATTATTGAAATCGTTAGTCATTGCCATCCAGTTCTAGCACTTTCCATTGACTGTCTCTGAGTCTTGCAACCATGCGGTAGTATTGTTTTCACTTAACGCTTCAGAAAATCCCTGAAACATCACCTGCTTCATGAGATCTGACCGTGGTAACTCCTGAGCCCACTGTCCGCAAGCGATAACATTCATTTTGTTGTCTTGCAGCCGACTTTGTCTTTGCAATGAGATTGTTTAGATATTAACATCTATAGTTTTGAGTCTCTTTTTGGTTGCACAGTTTGTGTGAATTGCCTCGTCATCATTTGAATTGCTATATAATATCTTACTAACTTTCAAGAGATAACTGAAGTATTTACCAAAAGAACTCTCATTCTCGACTCCTAGCATATTTTGAAGAATTTATTTTATGTCATGAGCAACTATGCATCTGGCTGATGTGGATGGCTTTGTGGGGCAGCGAGCAGAAACTGCTGGGCTCCTTATGGCGACTGAAACCTGCTTCCTTGCCAGGAGCCCTCTGAGAGTCCAAAGAGCGGTTGTTTGACCCAGGACACCACAGCAGGTCCTGGGCAGAGAGACAGTAAGTGACTTCCAGCTGTGGCTTTTCTAACTAAATACATATTTCCCCCCTGCCCTTGTGCAAAGACATGTTCTCGTTTTCTGAGCGAGTGAGACTCTTTGTGTGAAGAAGTGTCACCAAGTGTCTTACTCATCAGCATACACACCATCTCTTCAAGTGACAGCAGGAGTAAGTTCATCAGTTCAACATGCCTTTCACATTTGGAGACTCCTGACTAATAACCCCTGGTATTTATCATCAGAACAGCCAAAGAACTGGATTCTGGCACATGCTGCTCTCACGCATGGAGAGAAACTTGAAAAGACAGAAGATTTGCTCCAATTTTCTTTCTTTTATTCATCCAGAAGCAAAAGCGTACCTTTTTCCAATTAAAAAGAGTAAGAGCACACAGAAACATCTGGCCCGTGTCACTGTGGTGGCCTTCTAGAATGGCCCGCTTGCCTCCAGTGTGTCCTTTTGAAAAGCCGAGTCTGCGGCAGCCAGCAAGCTCTTCCTAGCTCGTAGGTCTGCGGCAGCCACTGCCGTCACTGCTGTTTTCTTCATGGCTCCTTCATGGTCAAGTCCTGTGTGGTCACCATTGCTCCCTGCCCTGCCTGCATCCTGCCCCAGCCACAAGGAGCACTCAGGGCTCCTGGGCTTCTGCGTCTCCAGAGGGCATCTCTGGACTTGTAGGCAAGCCAGTTCATTCCTTATAAGCTCTCTTTAGGTCCAGCTGAGACTGGATCTCATGGGCTCCCACAGCCCCTATCGGCATTGACCTTTCATACTTGGCTGGTGTAGTAGGTTTTAATTTAAACAAACAAACTTGAATCTCATTGGACAAGGCTCTTATTGCTAATTTTGCTTGAGGCTGATAGCCCCATCACTTTGTATCACACATAAAACCCCAATCACACATGTATCCTATGCTAGGCCATTATCTCTATGACCCAGTGGACTAAACTATAAAGTGCCTGCAGACTAGTGTTGTGCACTACTAATTTTTATATATGTAAACCTGGAAGGGGCTTCTCCATAAATATACCTATTCTATAAACCCGTGCCTTAAGAAAAAAAGTAAAATCCCCTCAAGAAAGACTCTGTGTCTCTTTTGGTCACTTGTGCGGCTTCACAAATGTACTCATGGTGCTCGGTGGACCTGGCAGATGCAGACAGTACCCACGGGGTGGCTGAGTGTCTGTTGTCACCCTGCCATGCTTGGAGGATGGAACCACATTGAACATTTAAGCCTTTGAATGTGCTCATTCCCACATCTCCGGTCCTAGGTTATCCCTCGGACACGATCATTTCTGTGCTCCATCGTGATTTCCTTTTTGCATCCCACGGGCATGCGTGGCCTGCTTCATACCATCTGATCGTGGCTCAGGTGTAGTCATGGGCATACCTGAATTTCCGATTCAGATTCATACAAACCTATCATGCCAGATGTAATCACACCACTACCCATCGGTTAACTTACGATAATCGTTTTGGTAATCCAGTCATTGAATCTTCTTTTTAAAAAATGTTTTGGAAAATGACATATTGATTGATTGATTTTGTGTACGTGGGTGTGTATAACATGGTGGGGATCAGAGGACATTTTTGTGGAGCTGGTTCTATCCCTATACTAGAGTTCATGGTTGGCTTATTGGGTTTGGTGGTAGGAGTCTTAACCCTCATCAATATCTGTTTAGACACTTGATTTATAATTAACTAATTAATTCCTTGTGTGTTTATATGAGTGAGTGTGTAAGCCAGAGGAAAGCTTGCACAAGTCAGTTTTCTCCAAGTGTGTGTGTCCTGGGGATTGAACTGAAGGCATCAGGCTGGCTGGCAAGTGCCTTCACCCACAGAGCCATCTTTCAGCCCCTCACTGAGTTTTCCCTTCCTCTAGTTCCTCTCTTCTCACTCAGTTACACGCTGCTTTAAGGACACTGGAAAAGAGTCAGTGTTCCCTTGGATCCAGGCTGAGCTATCTGTGTGACATTTCACATTATCAGTGACATAGGCTCCTGGAGCATGCCCTTGCCAATGTCCTTGCCACAAATTCAGTCTCTAGAGAACTCTTTGCACGGTCAGGGAGGCGAGCAGGTGTGGCGGAGGGGCTGAAGAAGCTGCAGGCATCCTAAAGAAAGTATGCTAACAGAGTAAGGATGGGGATGTGTCCAACTATCAGGCTAAAGAACGAACAAGAAAAACTGCACCCTTCTTTAGGGAGTGGTGGGGGCAACACCCAGAGGGTTTCCTCAAGAATCCTTTAGCAGCCTGGCATCTCACTGACAATTTCGCTAACATTCCCACTGGGCTGCCTTCTTGGGGGCCTGTTGTGAATTTCTTGCTTGATATTATTAATGGTTAATGGACACACCTGAAATCAAGTAATAATGTACCATTTGGGTAATAGTTATATTAAATGGCTCTTTTATACAACATCGAGCTTATCAGATTATCTCGCTCCTAATAACGAGTACCTCATCTTTTCCAATTTCCTTATCAAATGTTTCCACATCATCCCGAAGTGCAACCACTTCCAGCTGCGTAGGCACTGTATCGTCCATTTCAACGATGTCAAGTTGCCAGCCTCCTCACGGGTCCCTCCCTTCTCTCTGGCACTGAGGCACAGGCCAGATGCGCCTCTCGGAAAGCTGGTGGTTACCAGCCATTTGACACAGGCAAATTCTGAGTCAAAGACAGCACGAGGCAGAACTGATAGCGATGTGGAATTTTTACGACAGACTTCTCCCTAAAGTTTGGTGCTGCTGAATTTGTCTCAGACGTTTCTCTTTTCCCTGCTCCCTTTGCTGAAACTCGTGTTCTCTAGTCTGTGTGGCGAAGCCCCGACACAGAAACAAAAAGCAAAGGATGCTATGCTTCACTGTAGCTCTGGATTCAGTTTAGTAACCCAGAGGCACTGCCTCCATTGGGCTGATCAGAGAGGAGGCTGAGGCAATGGCACAGCACTTAATGACATTTACTGATCTTACAGAGGACCCAGGTTCTGACTCACAACCATCTACAATTTTATGTCCAGGGGGACCCCACGCCCTCTTCTGGCCTTCACAGGCACTGCATGCACACTGCATATACACATAGGCAAAATACCCCTACACAGAAAATAAATACATCTACAGGTATTTTTAAACAGTTATCTTTAAGAGGAAACATCAAGATTCCTGAATACTGCATATTTTATTTTATTCAAATGCATACCTGTAGCAGAAGGCACAAATGGGGGAAAAATGCAGAGCAGTGTGTTGGGAGCCAGATAGTGTCCCTTTCTAGAACGTTCGCTGTAATGCTACCGTATCTTGTGAAAGAAGGCTGGCTGGCATAGCTCGTCATTTTGAATTGCCTTAGTTCGAATCCTTATCTCTATGCTGCATCTTGTATTTCTCTCACTTCCAGGTTTTCTTTTCATTCCGATTCTGTCTTTGGTACTTTAAAAAAAAAAAAAATGTTCCTCTAGGAAGTAAAGAACAGCTCACATTCACCACTGAGCATCTAAGACAACTCACTCTGTACTCGCCAAGTTCAGCTGCCCACTAAGGCCAAAAATCCATGCTTATTGGTCCCCAAGTCTCCAATGGTGTTATAGACCACACACAATTTGTGAATCACTGAATGAAGATCCACTCTCACAATTTATGTTTATCCAGCTCTTCAATTCAAATTAAATCCAGTGTGGAGTTAGCATAACCAGTGTCATAAATGCTTAATATCAAGCAGAACACAATGCAGCTTTTAAAGACAAAAGCCCAGAAGGCACAGAATTCCTAGTACAGCCCCTAGCTGCCCCTCTCCATCCGGTGGTTCATGCAGAGTGGAGGGACAGACATGACTCAGACCATGCTGCATTAGTGAATGCATATACATGCACATCAGGCTCCTGTGTTTTTCTGATGACAACTTCTATGGTTTCATAAATACTTAAGAAAAGCTCACATGTGCAGGTGGGAATTCATTATATTTTATCGAAGACTGCTACTCTCGATAGAACCTATGGGATGTGACTTTTCATAAAAACCCAATGAATTTCTAGAATTGTTGAGCTGCTTCCAAACAGATGCGTTCTGGTAATCTAACAGAACCGTTTAGAGCCTAGACCCCCAAATATCAATAGCTTTTAGTACTGCAAATTAGTCTGTCTGTTGGGTAAATTGGGTTGTGTGGTTCTCGATACAAAGTAGCAAGTGATTCTGCACACGTGTTTTGTGCATAGCTGCCTTGCTGGAGCCTGATGGCCGTGTGCTCCTTTGCAGAGTTTCAAGCTGAACGTGGACAGTCACTGTGCTCTCAAGGAAGCCGTGGAGGAAGAAGGACACCAACTCCTGGAGCTCATTGCATCGCACAAAGCAGGTAAATCCTCCTGAAATATTGCGGGTCTTTATGTCTCCAGACTATTAAGAATGAAGAAGCATTGCTGTAAATTACTGCATATATTCACTTCCTTATGTATTATTAATATTTACATTATCAGATTGACCTTCA
The DNA here is from genome assembly GCA_004026605.1 of Ondatra zibethicus. NCBI lineage: Eukaryota > Metazoa > Chordata > Mammalia > Rodentia > Cricetidae > Ondatra > Ondatra zibethicus. The sequence continues at coordinate 86,387 of PVIU01003751.1, read as the reverse complement.
AGATTTATAAATGTTTCATATTCTGCATACAATGCTGTGATACTTATACGATGAAATAGTGCCTCCAACTGCCTGTTCATTTTATTTGGAGCTTACCATTCGCCTGAGTTCCAATTGAAATCACATTCCCGAAAACTTCACGTTGACATGCTCTTTGATGTAGGAGCTCTGGAAATAACGTTAAGATAATGAGTGAGAGCTGTTCTTACAGACACGGTGCACATGCACTAGGGTGTACATAGATATCACCATGGATATAAGGCAGACTGTCCGTGGACATCTGATTATTTCTGTGCCAGTTCACTCATGCGGACGTGTGGCCTTTGCATCAGTAGAGGCTTAGGCCTTCAACCAGTTCTTAGTCCAACATAGATGCATTTACTGAAGAATGTATTATAGATTAAAAAAAATTGTTATATGGCCCTATTTATCCTGGTAGTCGAAGACCGCAAAACAGGATTAGTTAAAACTTGCTTGTTTGGTTGGGGTTTTTGTTTTGCTTTATTTTGTGTCTTTTTTTTTTTTTTGCTTACTATGTAAACAGGAAAAGAATAGCATCACGCAGATGTGTTATGTCACAGACCACTCTCATGATTCTGGCCCGTTTGCTGTATTTCCCATTGAATTACCTGTATCTATTTCCAGATGTCCGTTTGATCAACACAGGGCCTTGTGCTGGCGGTGCACAGCTCTAGTCCCAATGACACCTCTCCATCACATTCTGTTCCGCACACATTATTTTCTCCAACCTAGAGTCTGCATCAGTACCTGCATGTGCTTGTCCCGTGTTTGTGTTGTTCTATCTCAGAATCTCTGGTCTCGGTTCTGAAGGACAAATGGCAGGTAGTGGTAAGGTCATTGGAAAGCATGGATGTGGCTGGAAAGAGCCACCTAGCTTTCTGTGTGACAGACAGTAAGGCAGGCAAAGATGCAGCGGGGCCCACAGCTTTCCTTTCCTTTGGAGAAGGACTGAAGGACATGCTGAAGATGATTGCAAGTCAATGGAAGGAGCTGCAGAGGCAAATCAAACGGCAGCACAGCTGGATTCTCAAGGCTCTGGACACCATCAAAGCGGAGATACTGGCTACTGATGTGTCTGTGGAGGACGAGGAGGGGACGGGAAGCCCCAAGGTAAGTGGCTTGAAGTTTGCCTTATTTCCTCTTATTCCTGTCTTCTTTTGAACTAGGCGCCACTGAAGTTTGCTTTCCACCCCTAAGGCTCTTCGTTTCTAGTGAGTAAACTTTGTAACTCCTTCTCCCTCTGTCTCCCTCCGTGTGTGTGTGTGTGTGTGTGTGTGTGTGTGTGTGTGTATATACACACTGAAAACAAAAGGCAAGAACTTTCAAGTTTTCTAGGAAGAGATCTTTTTGTGCAAAGGAGCAGAGCAGAAGGGGGACAGGATTCTAGGGGTGGGAGAAAGGGGGAGGCATAAAACATTTAGTAAACAAAACATAAAGCATCTTTAACATGAATAATCAGAATGGTTTTAAATTGTTTTGTTGCAACTATAAATCACTATAATCAGTGCAATCACTCAGCTCTGACATCCATTAGCCGCTTGGTTACAGCAAATTAACAAAGAAGGGAGAAAGTGATTCATTATCTCATTCCTGTTAATGACTATCAGATGCATTGCCTAATTAGGGGATGGTCATTGTAGTGCGAAGAAGGTCATATGCTTTGCTACAAATCTTTTTGCTCTGAGTGTAAGTTTTCCATAATGGCGCACGCACCAAAGGCAGCAAGTATTTTAAAAACGAGTATTGGCAGGCTTTGATTATCCATTTTAGATTTACAAAATAGCCTCTGAGACATATGCCACCGAGCACCAAATGAAGCGCCTGTTAGTACAGGGTGCTCTGGTCGTAAAGGTGTATCCTTTAGACTTACCATGTCGAGAACAATTTTATTAATTTGACATTTTCTTGTAGTTTCTCACTTTGTGAAAAGGAGTCCAGAAATCTGTTGCATTGTAGACTTGGGACCAGAGCCTAGTGTAGCACAGAGGGAAGCAGATGGAAAAGTTCAGTTTCTATTCCTGGCATGGACAGAGAGAGGAGCATCGTCCAATCCCATTTCCTCAGCATGACTGGAGCAAACTAGCAACCACTTTGCCCTCTGAGACTCAGATGCTTCAATACAGGCAGAGCTGGGACCCAAACCAGCCTCACAACACCGAGACCATGCAGCCAGCCAGTGAAAAGCTCAGAGGACCTTTCTTTATCTGTCGGAAAAGAATTGAATGGCAAGATCAATCCCACCGGAACCTCCACCACAGAGGAGGTCACACTTCAGGAAATGCTCCAAGAAAGGAAAGGAAGTGGCTTGGCACAGGAGCACATATTTTAGGAAGGGATGTGATTTGGAGGTTCAAAGCCGCAGCTAAAGCCAAGGACCGGAGTGTAAGTCAGCAGACATCTCCAGGCAGAGGGAGCAGACCACAGGGGGAAGTTGATTGGCCAAGGCTTCACTGTGGAAGAGGGGGCAAAAACTCTTGAGAAAGGGCACGACTAAAATCTGGATCATGTTTTATTTCTTTAACAAAAAGAGGGGTTGGGGCGTAGCCTAGAGGTAGAGTACTTGCCTAGGACATATGAGGGCTTGGGTTGTGTTGCCAACACCACAGAACAAGAACGCAAGCACGCTACCCTATTCAGTATCCACTCACAGGCTCTTCTGCGTTTTGTGCTGTCTTTCTTCTTGAGCATCATAGCAAACGCAAAAGAATTCCACCTGAATCCCTCTGTTCAGAGAAGAGGCCACTGAGCGGTTAACCAGTTTGCCTAAGAGCACACAGCTACTAAGTCTCAGGGCTGGGGTTCGAGTCCACACTCTCTGGCTTAGTTGTAGTTTCTCAACCCCATACCCTCCGCTCCCTGCTGGTGGGGCTTGGGCTGAGTGTCTGCGCTTTGGAGAGGCAAGCTTTTTTGGGATGCATGGGATGTTTTTGAGATTGTGGTACTAAAACAAGGAAGGCAGCTGAGATGGGAAGAGAATGAGACACAGGAAGGGGGGGCGCTGCTCTGAGGGAGTGAGAGCCCATAGACAGAGTGCGTGGTTGGGGGAGGAAGGCTGGAGAGGATGCTGCTGGCCTGCTGTAGGAAAGGAGAGGGTTCCGAATAAGTGGGGGAAATAACCCTGAATTTCTGCGTATAGGGCATGGGGATGGGGCAACGGTAGGCGGCTTGAGTAAGTGAGGGTGGGCAGGATGTACCACAAGCACCTCCGGAGACTGTGCAGCCGTCCAGACTGATGAGGGCTGGGCTTAGGGTAAAGGACAGCTGTTCAGCAGGACTGACTTAAAGACCACTGCTCGTGGTCAACTTGTTTTTGAGGGGAAGAAAGAAGCCGCTTACTCAAGCCAGAGAAGGACAGACACAAGAGCAGTTTTCGGAAAGCCTCTGCAAACCGCAGGGGTGATGACCCTATCCCAGAATCCCACATGCTAGCAGGAACGCCTGCAATATGCTCAACACCCCCCACATGCACACACATACATAACATGAATGAAGGGATGTCTGAGACATCCAGGACTGTATAAATCAACTGGGCTACATCTTATTCCAGTGAAATGTTGCCTGGCCGCTAAAAAGCAGTGTTTTAGGAAACTTTGTAAACAGTAGGTGATAACTATATATAATGACCTATTTTTAAATAACTTTGTATTTTCCAAATCCTTACCCTGAGCAAAAACTATTATAAGGAGAAAAAAAGGGTGGATACAAAGTTTAAGAGTTAAAAATTACATTTAAAAGGCAAAATAGGTGACATTGTGCTGTGGGGGTGTGGGACCTGAATTTCACTAAGAAAAGGGAGAACAAATAAATCTGATCGTTAATAATCTGTGTTCCTGATTTCTAGAAATAAAACAAAAGAGAAACAGCAAAATTTGCTTTTTGAATCCTTCCTGAAGGGACAAGGTCTTGAGTTTCATCGGCGTACAGAGAACAAAGGGCTTATTTTCCAAAAATGCACCTCTGTCCTATAGTACTTTCCTATCATCATACAAGCACACACCATATCTGAAACAATGACAAGAAGAGATGTGGGATTGACACAGGGGGAACCTGGGAGCTGCAGAGGGAGACGAAGCCCCAGGCCTTCCACTGCTATCACCAGTCTGGGCTGGATTCTCCCCCAGACAAACAAACACGCTCATATTCAAGGATGAATGTAACATAAATGCAAGGTTAAGATATGGGGAAAGATGAGATGACTATTTTTCCCTATTTGTTTAATGTTTATGAATTGTTTCTCTTAGACCTGGGGCAAGCTGAATACCAGGGAGGTGGAGTCTCCAGGTTAGACCATCTGAACAAAATGACTGCCATTTGCTACTAGGTGTCCTTGAGACAATTATCTGGTTTCTCTCTCATATTTATCATCTGTAAAATAAAGGTAATGGGGCCAACAAGACGTTCAAAGGACAAGGGCACACACCATCCGGCCCCTTGGCCTGGGTTCAGTCTCTGGGAGAGCCACAAGGTGGGAGAAAAAGTTCTCTGGCCTCCACATGTGTACTGTGACATGCAGAAGCCAAGCCAACCTCTTTCTCTCTTCTTATAGAACATAATGATACATATTTTTTAACTTTTCAAAGGGGTAATGGTAATTTCTGCTTCAAAAATCTGTGACACGGATCCTTTTAAAGAGTGCTTAGACTGAATGGGTGTTTTGCGTACTCAGGACACAGAGGCTTAGGGTCGCTCAGGATGGAGGTCAGCCTGTCCATTAGGTGAGCTTGAAGCCAGCAGATGAGATCAAAACAGTGCTTAGACCAGAGCCTTGAATGGAATAAATCCTAAATAGAGCGAACTGTGATGTAGATGCCTTCCTAGTCTAATGACACGATAGGCAAATAATTATAATGGATTGGATAGAAACCAATAGAAACTGGTACAAGCTGCTATATATAGGTGGAGAGAGGCCTCAAGGAAAGATCTGGAAGGATCTGAGTCTTTGAAATAAGGGTAGAAGGGTATTTGCCGTTGTGCAAGTAACAGGCAGGGAGACCAGCATTTTAAAGACTTGATGTGAGAAGGTTGGTATGATTGGAGCCTAGAACCATGGCCGTGGATGATTGCGCTCACCTGTCAAGGTGTGTGTCGAGGCTCCTGGTGTCACAAAAGTGACCTTTACCAGTTAGTGACTGGAACAATTGCCAGGATCCAAGTCCTAAGGCAGACATACGCATTGCATGAGAATTTTATCTTGTTGTATCAAGCAGTGCAAACCGAAACGGGCTGCCTGTGAGTCCCTCCAGCCCGAGAGCAAGTCTCCGCTCCCTGTCCTTCACAGGAGCCTTCTTCCCGTGACGTGACCTTGCTCAGGTTGCGCCATGAAATGCATCCCCAAGCGAAGCGTTATGATCATCCATTTCATCTTAAACCTAAAAGAGAAACTAAAATTAAAACATAATAAAAATAGTTCCAGAACTTCTCTTAGGTTTACTTCAGAAGCTACCGGGAGTTTGAGAAGCATAATAGAAAATCTAAGGAATATATCTAGGGGGTATTTTTCTTTTTTACCTTGTTTGAGAGACTGCAGAAAAGGGCTTGGTCTTAGAAATCTTATAAAGCAGGAGGATAGGAGGAAATTCAAAGACTCTGGGAAACGTCTCCCCTAGGACTAGGCAGCATACCTTATTTGTTGTATTTCATTTTTTAAAAAAGTGTTTTCCCAGGATTGCAGGATCTTTTATACATGGAAATAGAGAGCAGAATCCATCAGTTCTGGAACTACAGCTTCAGCATGCACATACAAGAATTTAAAATTTGTTTGTAATTATGTATTTTAAGAAAGATTGATAAAAGTTTATCACCTTAAACTAGAGGCTTCGTATTTTAAACATTTCAGTGACGTGCAGCTAGGAGGATTTCGAAATATAGTGACTACCCAATGCCTATCAAATGCTGTATTTCTTTTTTTTTACCTTTCAAAGTAAAAGCCAGACCATCCTAAAGAAAAAATATTAATTGACGTTGTCTCCTTTAAAATGTTCCCGAGTGCCCTCTTTTCTCTTCTGACACTGGTGTCCTTCAGGACGTAGAGTTAGGACCAGGGTCTCTCCATGTGACTTTACCCAGCTTTGCATCACCAAATGTATGCAACACTGGCTTCTTCATCCTTTTAGAGGAAACAGACAAATCTCTAGAATCCAGAACGCCTGCAGATTTTATTGTAAGAAATCCAGAAACCTTGCAGCCATGACAGACAGGGTGACCTGGCCTGGTTCCAAGCAGCATCTTCATTTCCTCAGTGAAAGGATGCTGGTGTCGGGCTACTCTGGACTCCAGGGATGCTGATGTCATCCCCCTTCTTTGAGGGTCTTAGATTGAAGTCATCCTCCTTTGGAAATGAGTACCAGACTCCAAAGGCCGTCAAGGATATCAACACAGCAATAGCTGGAGAGCAAGCTCACAGATACCTTTAAATATGTTCGCTCGGGCCTACAAATGACAGTTTTAGCTACTGCCTTGGGATGGGGATTTGTGTCGCTTTTGACTTGGGGAGTCAGTGGCTGCCTGACTTGTCTTCAGATGACGCATGAGGGAAGCCCAGCATTAACACACACTCTGGTGTGTTTGTTTACCTGATGCCCAAGTCTTAACCCAGTGCTTAGGCAAATGAGTTATGGGTAACTCTGTCCAATGAAAGAAATATAAAGTAGTGATTTTGGGGGAACACATTAAGAAGATGCTCTCGGTATTACAAGATGCCTTTGGGGTAATATTGTAAGCTTATGGTATTGTTTTGGAATATAGTTTCATCCTGAATCTGTCGAAGCATCACTGAGACTAAGCATTGTCTCTGTGTTCAGCTCTGCTCTAGTGCAAGGGCGTATGTGTTCAGTATGTTCTTTAATATAAGTTCTTCATAAAGAGCATTAAGGTCATAAATGGGAACCACATTTACATATTGTCAGTTCCTGTACGGATACACACTCATATGAAAAGCTCCTCAAGACCCCCTCCTTTTTACCTAAAGCAAAGAAAAACATAGCTACCTAATGTCAAAAGAAACTAGAAACGAGATAGTAAGATTCAGTTGTACCTACTATGAGGAGAAAGACAACAGGCAAAGGCCTAGCTGTTTGTTTATTAAGTGCTGACAGGAACCTCTGCCCAGTGCTGAGCCAATCACAAGAGAAGACACGCTCCCTTGCTCAGTGGTCTTATCATTCATGTAAGCACGTAGTGTAATGCCTTGTCTAACATGCTTTGGGCTATCTTAGATCTAGAATAATAGATCACCTACGATTCAGATCATCTTAATTAGGATGTTGGCAGCCTGAAATGGAATGGTGTTCTTGATGAAAGCAAATGAGTAGGAAGTGCATTGCCACTTCCCCGGCATCCGTGCAGAATCCTTCCCGCAGCCAGCTCTGACTCAGACCTTCCTCGCTCAAGTCTGTAATCATAACTCTGTCTTGGGAGCCTAGGGAGAGCTTTCTCCTACTGTGGATTTGTCAATGATCCCTCTTTTGTTATTTTTAGGGCAACTTCTCTTCCAAAATGCTTTTTGAAAGTCAGAAACAAAAATGAGTTCCTTCTTTGAAAACAAGTGTGGTTACTAAATCTATGATGAAATTCAGTTTTAAAAAAATGTTTTTCTATTGTCCCTGTGGCACTTCAGCGTGCATATTATCACTCTGTCTGATGAGGTGACTGGTGGAAGGGTTAAGAAAATAAACATATCTAATGGTAGATCAAAGGTCGGCTAGCAGTCATCTCTATACTAGACTACAGGCGTATAAGACCATAGCTTAGCCTCGTCCCCCTGCACTTCCATTGCCAGTGGCCTTGACTATGCAAGACTATACATGTTTAATTCATCAAGAATCTGAGTGAAATTCTTCAGTGTCTCTGATCAACACATGGAAACTTCACTGGTGTTAGTAGGCATTTGACTTTTCCGTATTTATTTAGGAGTACCCAGAAGTTACAAAGATAAATGATGCTGGCTACAAAATTAAAGTCTACAGAAAGCAGCCTTCAACTATCAGGTTGACACTTCACCTTTCTCTTCCTAATGCAGATAGTACACACCAAGCACACAAGAGAGATTTTTTTTAATGCAGAGTCACCAGTGTTTGGAACTCTGTTATATAAACACATACACAAAAGGGCAAGACACAAAATTGCTCCTAAAAATGCTTTTAAGTTAATAAGTAGATTCTTTGAAAGTGTGAAACAATGACTTCAGTGTGTCATTTACACTTTTTATTTCATTTTTTTCCTGGAATGTGTTGTTTTTGGCAGGGGAGTACTTGGTCAGCAAGAGCCCTGCCTGCTAACGGGGTCCCTCTGCTCTGGCTCTTGTGTTTATTGAGTCACACAGGACTTCATATAAAACAGCAGCTTTACAAGTCCCCAGCCCTGCAGGCAACACCCTTCACACTTCCAGTGCTTGTTTAGCCGTTCTCACACCCCAGAAGGGTGGTGCTTCTGTCCAGTGATGCCAAGGAGTGCTAAGATTCTCCGCATTTTACCCTTCTCGTTCAGGTATCCTTAAAAGACAGTTACTTAGATAGTCGAGATGCTACTAGACCATTCCCAGTCTTATTTCCTACCATCCCACTGTAAATGAAGGGGGACACCTCTCAAAAAATGTTTTAATATGTAGATGTGTATTAACATATTACAGATACACACACATGCATGCACACACACACACACACAGAGAGAATCACAGATACACACACACACACACACACACAGAGAGAGAGAGAAAGAGAGAGAGAGAGAGAGAAAGAGAGAGAGATAGACTTTATAAGGAAACATTAATTAGATTGGAGGCCTTCTAGGCCAAAGCTCCAGGCCCAGTTTACCACAGCTTTCAGGCCATTTCTTTTTCTGAGCATGGGCAACAGTTTCTCATATTTATACTTAGTTGGTTGGGGATTATCTCCTGGACTAAGTAAAGTTGTGGCTCTCACAAAGGGAGAAAGAACAGCAGAAGAAAAACAAACCAAAAGAAAAGACTAAAATCAATGAAAAATGAGACAGGAGAAGGAACCAGAAGGAACCAGAGTGGCCTGAGAAACATGGTAGAGCCCAGGCAGAGATCATGGCCTGAGGCGTCATGTGGAGGCATCATGGAGTCCGGCCACTTGGGTTTCCATGTCTCTCTTGAGTGTAGCCTCTCTTTCGTTTACTCTCGCACTCTGGAAACCAAAGTCAGAAAACTCCTTTACATTTGACATCATAGATATCATTGTATGTTCACTGTGTGTTTGTGTAACATGGACTAGTAGTGGAGCTAGCATAGTTAGGATTCATGTGAACATGTCATTTAATATACCTTATAGCTTTTCTTTCCTTAAAATGTGTTCCCTTCCCTTTTCTCTGCTTTTGCTCATGGCTTTCCTAGTATCTCTGTCTATACTTCTCTTATTCATCCTTAAAATAAATGAATATTGACTGGACTCTTTTAAATTTCACGTGTATAATTCTAAGAGAAGATGTACAGTGTGATAAATACTAAGAGAAGTGGGGGACATGATTTCATTCTACTAGCTAGAAGACATTTACCCCATTAACCTAACAGAATATTGGTTTTGGAGTAGTCTCCAATGTTCAGCTAATCTGGGAGCCAAACAATATTGGAGGACAGACATCCTAGGTAGAGAAACTAGAATAAGCAAAATATGAGAAGGGGAAAATATAATTGGACATCTAGGAAATGATGATGAGCAAGGAGAGTTTGGCCTCTTGAGAACGGAAAGCCCCTGTATTTACATGAACAGGCAGGGGCCATACGGAGGTTAAAGCTGGGTTGTGTTGTGAAGAGCTTTAAATGGTGGGTGGAGGAGCTGTTACATTTACGGGAGTGTATCTAGTGAGTCGGTGTCCACAGACAACAGATGGCCAGGGTCAGATGGGAGAGCAAGGATTAAAAAGTCTTAACAGACAGGCTTAGGGCACGCACCTATAATCCCCGAAGTTGGGAGACCAAGGTAGGAGGATCAGGAGTTCAATGCCAGCCTGGGCTACATGGCAAGACTCTGTCTCATTGCTTATCACACTATTATGTTTCCAGGGAACTTGTGCTCAGACATGCCAAACAACAACTTTAAAGTGTTTTCTTTATTGCCTCATGTCATCTCAAGAAGAGAGGCAAGCACAGCACGATAATATTTTGAGACCACATCCAGTAACTTTTATGGTGGTATATTGCTATAAATGCCTTAATGTATTATTGGCTGCTGGTAATCTCTTACTGCCTTTAGTTTTTAAATTAAGCTTGATTACTAGTATATGTGTAGAGGAGAAAATGTAGACTCTATAGAGTTTGGTAATATGTGGCTTCAGAAAGCCACTGCGGGCATCTTGAAATACATCCACCATGTTTAAAGGAGACTGCTGTACAGTGGTTCAAATGGAGGAGAGGAAGTTGCGTGGAGGAGGCGAGATGTGACGCTCAAGAAAGAATACGTGTCTTCTCCAGTGGGAGAGGAAGACGGATGAATGTTGATGCCGAACAGAGTAAAGATGGCAGAAGAGAATGGATTCATAATGGAGTCAGACTCGGCGGCTGGTCTCTGGGGAGGCCGGTCTGTGAGAGTGGAGTAGGATCCCAATCCCATTCCCTCAAGATCAGCTCCTTGCCGTGTGTCCTGCCTGAGCTGAACTGCATGTACTGTTCAGGCTGCACCCTTGGTGGCGAATTACACCCAGCCTTGTGCTGTGCTTTCTAATTTCATCCTGGAATGTATACTTTTACAGTGAGCTCTAAAGGTGTCTCCTCCAAGCCTGGAAACTCCTTGAAAGCACAGGTCCATTGTAAACTTCTGTTTGACTCAGTTTAGCTAATATTTCAGCTTATAGTATAGTTTATGTATACAATATGTATATTTTTTGTACTAATATGTACTTTATTTTTAATGCTGAGGAGGTAACTCCACTTTATCTTCCCGCCATTCATGATGCAATGTTTGTCTTAGTTGTGTAAATAATGGCCCAATCCCATTTCACTGTTTGCTTTTTCTATGCTTCTCCCCGAGTTTCTTTGCCCGTTGGTTTTCATTGTAAACAAAGCAATCGTAAGGGAACCTTTAAGTGGCCATTTCACCTATTTTCCCCAATAAGTGGTAATTTATGCTATAGAAAAGAAAAATCCCACAATTCTATTATTACTATTAAGCTGTCTTAAAGCAAGTCCCTTCAATTATTGTAGTCAGTTACTTGGATTTTATATTTTACTTTATTTTTGCCTTTGTTTTAAAATGTTTGCTCAAAGGGTAAATTCTGGGTAACTTCTTTGAAGTAAGACTCTAAAAGCATCTAATAGGAATTAGTAACTGGCCAGCACACTAGTTGATGAAATTTGTGGTCTTTGCTTTAAAGCTCTCTTAACAAGATTAGATGAGATTGAACCTGCAAAGGCAGAGGTCGCTAAATTGACATAAATTCAAAGGGCACAACTAGATCATACCACTATTTGAATGTCTAACAAAGTCAAATCTCTGACATATTATATTTGGTTCACTATAGTCTGTGTTCATATAGATCCTTCTAGTAAATGATAAATGTAAGGTTTAGCTAATGCAATAACGTTTATATTCTTCCAGACCTTTATAGGACACACAGAGCAGGAGAACTCTCGTCTATAAATGACTGGATGGTTTCTCTGGGACACGCTCTGTGTAGTACGCACAGACATAAGCATTCATGCATTTTTTTTCCAAGCCAGCTTTTTTGGATTTACTTCCCCACTGTCCTCCATTTGACACCTCTTTGTAGGTAGTCGGACTTCATCCTGCCGATCAGGCTCAGGGTAAGGGAAACTGAATTTCCCTATGGTGCCATGTGGATACAACCCATAGAACCATCCATTTCTAGCAAGAATTTTTGATCCAATTAAGAGGCCAGAAAAGAAAGTTTCTTCAATATTTGAACCTATAGTGTTTATTTGAGCCATCCAAATAAAATGCTTGTGCGTTTTGAATTATGAGGAGTTTTGAAACACTTCTTTGTTTCAATTCTTTTCTTTTTCTCAACCCTCAGTCCCAATGGCTGCTTGTCTGTTGCATGCCGTCTTGCTTCCCTCCCTCCGTCCCTTCCTCCCTCCTTCCCTTTTTTTCTTTGTAACATGAATAACTGATCGTAGTATGTTATGCGGGTGATTCTTGTATTGAGAGTGTTCTATGACATCATTGATCATGTCTATTGCAGGGAAACGCTAGCTGCTAAGCATGTTCCAATTTCCCCATTAACCAAGACATAGGACATTCTGCAACTTGACCTTTTGTCCACTTAGCAAGTGGCTTCACACAGACAGTTTTTAAAAAAAATCTCACCTCATTCCTTTTCTTGAACAGCTGTTCTAAGAGCTGTATACGCTGTAAAAGGAGGTCCTTTGGCTCTCATTGCTCGCTCTCAATAACAGTCTTATCTCACTGTGCTTTTTCACTGAAGTTAATGAGACTAATATGAACAGAAAACAAAAGTCATTTTCAAAGTCACCCTTGTACAGCATTGTTGTGTTTTAAGTGCTTTAGAATGAAATGAAGTGATTTCATTTCCTAATAAATATGGACTTTGTGACTACTGCTGTAACTCAGTCATTGGGAATTGCCTTTCGTTTTTGTTTCAAGGCTAGGAATTATTAACTGTTTAATATAGGACAAAGAGAATAATAAGCTGAACAAAGGTATTACCGACTAAAGGTAACTCTAATATCCTACGTGTTTGTCTTTTTTCAGAGTCACTTTTGATTTTTGTCCAAGTGTGGAGTAGTTTCCAGTTGTTTTCCTGAAATCAGACCTCTGAGAAATTGCACATTCAATTGTTATATGCAGATCATTTTAGCTTTAGTTGTGCACAAAAAGTTTAATGACAATTCTCTCATGCACAAAATGGAAACGAGGTGAGCGAGTGTGAAGGTGGAATCTCTTTGGGAATCCTGCATTTTAAGCAGATGCTCTCTTATAGCCTACTGTCAATGAGTGCCTTCAAACAGGAGCTCTTGTTTTATGTACTTTTCCCAGGCAATCAATAGTTCTCCCTTCCCATAAATAGTGAAATTGGATATTAGAAAGTGTAGGCACACTTGTCCTCGTAGAAGGGAAATGGGTTGAGGTTGTTGCACTAATGATTTAATCAGCAATGGCAGCAGCAAATAATCCATATTAAACTTAAGATAGCAGGTGCCGCAGACTGCATGGCGTATAGCATTTTCCTGACAGAATCATGTACTTTGCCTTCATAGCCATCTTCTTTTGTGTGGTGTGCTTCTGGGGATGTTGATCACATTCCTTAGCCAGGCAGTATATTATGGTTGGTTTATCAAGCAACCAAAACCATTCCTTTGCCATCAGTTTGAGCCAACGGATACACACAGGCCTGGCCAGTGGACTTGGGATACTTTGAAAAGATTTTTTCTCATAGGAGACAGATAAGAAGAGAAGGTTTCCTCCCAACTTTAGTACTTTCACAAGGCTCTGAAGCTGCTCTCTGGGGCTGGGAGTAAGCTGGACTGAGAAGCTGCGCTCCCATGCCAAGGGCATAGAAGGGACGGGAGGCTTTTAATATCATTTCATAGCTGAATTGATCAGGCCTGGAGGTGTTGTGCCCTGGGCAATTTCGGAACTTCCTTCTTCTTGAGCCTTCTCTTGGTTGGAATTGTTGTTTTTCTCAAATAGTCCCCGAGCCTCAGGGTACTAATCTCTAGAGAAAACAATGGCTCCTGATTGATAAATTTCAAGTGTAAATTTAGCTGCCACTATTTTTAAGAGGAACTTTACTCCTAAACCCAGTATATAAAACAGAGTAAACAAACTGGGATTTCTTAGGTGCCTCACAACCTTGGAGGACTGCACTGCTATTCCTTCCCCCTGGGGTTTCTCTATAAAGCTCACTGCTCCCTAGGATGGAGCTCCAGTGTGTAACATCCATGTTGGTCCTTCCCTGCCTCTGTCCTGTTTGCACACGATTCCCTCACTCAGAATCCTTTGCTATGTCGCACTGCTTCTTTGCAAAGGTCCTTAGGTCACCCATTTTCCTTCACTATAGCCACCTAAGGTCACTTCTTATTTTTCAAACCGTCCAGTTTTTCCTTTGTGCTGGTTCAGCTGCACTAGCTGGTTCTTTGGCAGGTGCCAGTGCTATAGCAATGTGACCCAATTTATCTCCAATGCTCCTGTAGCACTTACACCTTTGTGTAACACACATAACATATTTGCTTTCTAGATGTTAAATTAAAGATGTTTTGTGACCTGCATAGCATCTGAAGTTATAGATGGAGACCATTTCTTGTTCATTGTTTTGTACACTGCAATGCTCAGCATAATATATCTCTCAGGGACTATTTTAAAAAGTCTTCCTTGAATAAACAAAAAATTCACAATAGAAACTAAAACCTTAAGTTATATTAATGTCCTTTAAGTTAATTTTTTTAGTCATTTAAGTATTTGTATAAATTTTGCAACCTCCCTGAGGTTATGTAGAATTAAACTACTTAGACTTAATGAGCGTGATGGAACATAGTCCAGTTATGTGAAACTCTGGAGAAGACTAAATGCTAATATTCCGTAACACTACATTTCACATTTAGAATGGTAAATACAATAGCAGCCTACCATGCATATTCTTGGAAACCTGTTTTATAAAAAAGACATTTAAATGGAGTTATTTCTGAATTAGCTTACTGAGATTCTGAACTAAGCAACTAGGGATTCATAGTCAGTGTGGGTTATAAGTACCATCACCGTGCTGTAAAATAGTGGTTTTAATTTGAATAGTTATTAGTGAATTTCAGAAGAGATAGTAAACAACATAGTTTCAATAAAGTGTGTCTTGTTTAGGATTTATCATTTGCCTTCAGAGCCTCTATAAGATTATCATTCCTCAACAATGTGACTGAGAGTTACATTACGCTTAATAAAAATGCCAAATGTTGGCAAAAGAAAGAATGCAGCATTATACTCCTATCCATTTCTACTCTTTGATTATAGTCTCTTCTCATTTCATAACTTTAATATACTATACTGAAATGCCTCTCATTGGTTCATGTACTAGGGCACTTGACAATGGTTGATGGTTTCTGGGGAAATGACTTAGATCCTGAAGGGCTTTGCTCTAGCCAGTGGATCAATCCCTGGGTGGATCCATAATCTGAGAGCACTATAGGAAGACAGTGGGGAGTAGAGGGTGGCCCTATTTTGAGGATCTAGCTAATGGGGCACACAGCCAGGACATTTGCACTGCTACCCCCTGCTTATTTTCTCCACGTTCTGGCTGCTATGAGCTGAGCAGATTGCTAGGTGACAAACTTCCCACCACTGTAATGGTTGTAGTTACGTTAGGCCAGTTGATCTTGGACCTCGGAAGTCATGAGTCCAAGTAAATCTTTCCTTTTGAGTTGTTTATGTTAGGTCTGAGTAGTCTATCTCAGTTTGTCATAGCCATGGAAAACTAATGAACATAATAGACCATTTGTCTCCTTAAATAGCTGGGATGAGAAGGTGATTTTGTAAGCTAATATTTTATAAAACTGCAATAAAATATATGATACTAATCGGCTTGTTTTGTAAGTTAAAAAGCCCTCAACGTTAATTCATTTTTCCTGCAAGATTAAGTTAAATTTCAGCTATTTTCACTGAGGAATAAGCAACTTTGAGATGAAACAATGATAGAACAATAAAAAAATGGCCAGAGGTTGGCAACAGGGTGACGGGAACAAGTTTATATATCCTTAGACCACACATCAAATATAACTCGGTGACCCAGGGGTGTCAGAGAGTCTCTTCTTTACCTATGTTGTGTGCACGTGATGAATGGCGGCACTGCCTCCCCCTTCCCCTCCTAGGCTGATCACGTGAGAGCTGACTGACTCATTCCTAAGGGGGTTGTCAAAAGACCAGAGATAGTCTATCAATAAACTCCCTCAGTTACTGCCACCCTGGGGTCTGTTTCCCTGTTCTTGGTAGTGCTAGCTGGGGAGCTGGGGAAATGTTCTGGGTGACAATGAGGCACTCCAAATGGGTCAGGAGATGAGAGAAAATCATAGGATCCAGGGGAAAATTGGGCATGGAGACCGAAGGGATAGACTGAGGTAAAGACAGATCCAGAACAGAGTGTGGAAGGGAAGGGTGTGAAGAAGGAAAGAAGGAGATCCTGGAGAGGTGCATTAAAGGATCAGTACTCAGAGTCAAGCACCTCAGTGGTACCAGTGGTGGTGATGGGAGTGACGTGTGTGCAAGCACGTGTGCATGTGTGTGCATGTGGGTGTGTTTGAGCGTGTGTGCGTGTGAGTGTGCACACGCGCGTGGGCATGTGTTTGTGTGTGCGTGTGTGCATGTGTGCGTGAAGATCAGTCCCAGAACAGGTGGTGCCTTTTGCTTTCCATTCTGTGACGACTTCTGTAATTTCTTCTTCAGTGTGACAATACTGGTCATGGAGACCCCATGGCTTCAGTGTGTGGCCTCGTCATTCTTTTAAGTTCCAGAATATATATTAAGATGAATAGTTCTAGAGTTCTTAAGAGATAACAGATCCGAGCTCTTGAAATATTATTTGAATGTTTTTTTAAATGCAGTTATTAGAAATTTGTGCTGATGGTTCCTTACTAAGGGTCGTTGATGTTATGATCTTATTAACGTGAGTTTAGAGAGCCACAGTAAACTGTCTGTGTATCATTTATTCTTGCTGGATGTATTATTCATACTGTAGCATTTGAAATATGACACATGGCTCAGCCGCCGATCCCTTCCTACTGTCTACATCTCTGATTCTTTGCTCCTAATTCCATAGGGCTTGGTTTAAATAAGAAAAGGAAAATGGTTCTCTTAAAGTAAGTGTTGTCAGGGAAAGACTCAGGCTCTTACGGCCTTGTCTGTAGAGGCTTCAGTAAATTTTTTCTTCCTGTATTTGACACTTTCTGCTTAACAACCAGTGATGCCTTTGTGGGGTTAGAGATGGAGAAGCATGACCTGTGCTGCCGACATAGAAGACTCACAAGAGAATGGATGGAAAGAGGCAGCTTCTATTCTAAGTAGGTTCATCTAAGTCAGTATCTGTGGCTAGTGCCGCATAGTCTGTGTAAAGTGCAGGTCTATGCCTTGATCCTCTGAGAAACACTGAGCAGTAAGTGGGCTTCGTTGTCTGTCTGCATCTGACTGTTCTCATGAAAGCACGTGAGCCCTCAGTCCTCTGTGTTGGGCAGTCAGTAGTCGGTTAGTTTGTGCACAACTAGGAGAGAAGAGACTAGAGTGGAAAAGTGAATTAACACTGACAAAACTGAGTTAAAATGGTGCTAAAAGTGCCGAGGAATGGCTTCCTGTTTAGCTGTAATGCTATTCTGAATAAAAAGATCTTGGTAAACACAAACTTAATGTTGTTACTCGCAGTGCCAGTAAGAAGCCATTGTGCAAGTACAGAAAGAAAAGCAAGCCGCTGGGTTTGTGAGTCCAGGGCCCAGCACAATTACGCACAGCATTGGAAGATACCAGCATTAGGTGGCCATAAATGAGGACAAAGCATAGGGTTAATAAGACAGATAAAAATATGCTGTTCTGGAAAAACAGTCTTCTTTGGTGGAACACACGACATTCCTGCATCCTGTATCTGCCATGATGTAATGACCCTATTAACAGAAAAGAAATGGAAGATAAGGGCGGCGGCTGCCTAAGCCCACCATAACATTTGAAATTGCCTAAAGTCGTAGCCTCTTACGAAGAAATCACACTTGTTGGATGGGCCTCTTGGCTAGCCAGAAAGAGCTGTAATTTAAAAGATGTGGAACTTAATTCTGATGAAATTTGATTCAATTTCCCATGTAAAATAATTGTGGTCTTTCATAATACAGAAAAAATATGAGACAATTAAGGACAGGAAAAAATAGGCCTAGGACAATAAAAACATCGCACCTCTTTTCCTGCTCCATAAAACTGTGGTAGGGCGCTGAGTAAGACAAACAACCTTATAATTAAAAAAGAAAGTTATAAGATGTTATTTTTATCCCCAAATTCACATTAATGGCTTCATCTGCAGCAGTTATTACCAGTGGCTATTAACTGGTCGGCACAAACAAGCTTAAAAGTTATTTCATATTCTGTAGTCCTAATAATTTTTTGAGAAAGTGTGGCATTCGAATGGTGTAATTAAGAAGTATTATAATAAACCTATATATTTATGAAGGGTTTGTATAGGTATTTGCTTAAAGTGAGACCGATAATTCCTAGTGATTTTGCGAGCCATGCAGTGAATAATTAGAATGCATTCAAATATTATCATTTCAATTTCCAGTTTGGTGAACATACGCAAATTATTGTGTTTGTTTTCAATTCCTGCAAAGCATATTAAAATTAACTTTTCCTCAATTTAAGTAATGTGTATAACTAAACTTCCTTCCCACTGTGAAGCGGTTTCATTTATTGCTATTTGTAAACTGCCTAGGATAGATGTGGAGTGGATTGGGCCTGGAACTCCTTGAACAGTTTCTTTTGAAATAACACTACATACGTTAAGCTCAATTACACATCCAAACAGCCACAGCTCACTTTTGGTAATTTATTCATTGATTTAACATAGTACCCAGAAGAGCCATGCCTGCTGTCATTTTTGTAATATATTATGTTTTAAATATACTCATGCTCACCCATGCACACCATTAAGGTGTGCATAAACCTGTGTTTTTCTCTCTTGACAGCTATAAATGTTTGTTATTATTACACAAAACATATGTTCATGTTGTTTTTGTCTAAATTATTCTATCTGGGGCTATAAAGTTTTAATGTTATTAGTTGCCCTTAGAATTTTAATGTTTCGCTGCTGTAACCTTCTTAGGATTTCTGTGCAATTAAATAGAAACTATTTCACTGCAGCCCTGGAAGAACAATATATTTTATACAAATAAAAAAAAAAAACCTCTTCCTGCTGCATTCTTTCAGCATGACAAAGATGTTCGGTTGACAACTTTTCTCTTTTGGTTCATGGAAACCTCCCATGTGGTCAGACACGAGGTCACATCTGGTGAAACCTACACTATTGCTCTTCTTGCCTGGCATCTCTATGACAGACACAAGTGAGGGACTATTTCAGTCGAGGAGGACGCTTCAGACAGCTTCCTAGGGCTGTTCAGGACACTACCTTGATGGCCCCACTAAATCTAAAGTACACAAAGACCTGTGAGGGCTAAGTGGGAAACCCAAGATATGACTCTAACTGGGTTTGCGAGTGGCTTTATTTGCATGACAGTAGAAACGGCCTCATTGGACAGAGCCATCTATGTGGTATTTCTGCTCCCCTTCTTCTTGTCGTCACTGGGCCTGAGTTTCCACCAAACTTTGAATTACCTTTTACTAACTTGACTCCACTCACTCACAAACAAAACTTCTGACTGACAGCAGTCCTCTATGACTCCAGCCAGCTGACCCCTTGCAGTATTTCAATAAGCCACTCTGAGAAAGATACCAACCATCATTAAGAGACTAATCTCTTCCTTTAAACAGAGCACCTAAGATAACTTGCATCATGGAGCTAGAATTTCTCGGGGTCCTCAGAGCTGAGCTTACCTGGACATTTTATTGGAAAACTGGGTTAGCAACCGTCCCCTTTCTTCTTTGGCACAACCCAGTCAAAGGCGTTCTCCAGGAAGGCAAAGAGGAATTGAGGCGCTTAAAGACTGTGTAGCAGGATCACAACTTTTTCTTTCTCACTTTCCCTGTGCAATACTCTGCAAAGCCCAATTAAAAAGCTAAAGCCATGTTTACGTGCCTGTGAAGATCTCTCTTGTTTCCCCTCCTCTTTTAGAGCAATCACAAATGATAGAGATTAAGGTATTTAGTAGGCAGGAATCACTGCTTAAAATAGTAGATTTAGCTAATTTATCCCATTTTAATGTAGAGGTTTTGCCAATCCTATGATGAATTTGGCAGGACAAAGGGGGTGGTGAGCATCAATCTTAGCTGTATTCTCTTTTTCAGAAATACTACAGAAAAATAAGTATAGTGGGGAAAAAAATCAGCATTTGTTAAATAATGGAGGCTCCAGGGCGGCAAATAAAGGTACCTGGTTACACAATAACCTCCCACACAGTCCTCATCACCGCTCAGTAACTGAGAGCATTGCCAGGTTCCTCAGTGACGAAAGGGCTGTGTCGGTCAGTTATCTGGAGGTAATGACCATAGCGGTCACTAAAGGGGAAAAACGCTATTAAGAAAAGAACCTCAACTTTTTTTATTGAATTCTTTATTTAAATCATATTAACTTCAATTCAACTTTTAATTGAGGTGTAACCATGCAAATTCTACAGTAGGGTACCAGGAAGTAATGAACATAAAATGACATGTTCTTCTCACAGGTTGATGGGTCTTCATTAAAATTTCAAGGGTCTCCACAGAGCTGTTATTAGACACTAGCTGCCCTGAAGTCTCCTGGTACATTAGGGTTGGGTGAACGGTTCCAGGAAATCATTTTAACCTGGACCATGGAAAGGAAGGAGAAAGAGTTTAAGAAGTAGAAGGTTCTTTTGTGTTAGGACAGAAGATCCTGTGTAAATGGCAAGGTTTGGATGCACCCGCCATGTCTTCCCCAGTTGCTTGTAAGCATCCATGTAACAGTGAGGCAGAACTACAACCCAGATTTCTAAACACAAAGCAGTACTTCAACGTGACTTGAAATTAATCTCTTTAAAAGAGAATGGTAAATTCTTTGCCGTGATCCTTTAAGTAATCACTCGGCATTAGAGGAAAACAGGTTCACCTGACTATTTTTGTGCGGCACCTGGAAATAGTTTATGTTCTGAATGTCTCTGTTCCTGTATGCAAGCCAAGGCTGCAGCCGTCAACCACCTCTCCCTGCCCCTATTATATAAAGTTGTTACAATTTGATGTGTGAAATTCTTAAACAGAGATCTCTTTTCATTTTAAATGTCGGCTTGGAAAAGGCTTTGTTTCATAAGCCCGTTAAATTGACCCCAAACCATCTTTACATTGAAGATAGAAATAAAGTTCCAGATGAGAGTGTGCGTAGCTCACTGCATTGTTCCTAGTTGGAGAATGAATGATCTTCTTTCAAATATGAGAGCAGCAGCAATAATGGAAATCACCTCGTGCCGCTATTGTGTGAAGGGAAATATAATACATTACTTGTAGAATTTGATGAAAAAACCTGTTAATGCAATGGAGTTGGGCATCACCATGGATTTTGTTTTCTAAGACTTTTTTTTTTTGGTAATAATTTTTACTGCAGTGTTGGGGGGAAGGGCAAGACACTTTCACACCAGAGAGAAAAGTCTCCTATCAAAGCTGTCACTACCTAGACACAAGCAGTAACTCTCATAGAAGTGGAATTATTACCTGATATTTGAGTCTTTAGTATTCATTGAAGTCTAATGTGGAAGATAGGTCCTTCCACACAGCCTGTTTAGGTCTGCTTCATAATGAATCCTTTTTCTGATACAGATGGGTTGGCTAATTCTTTTCAGATTGTAAAATGATTTATTTTTGTGATATTAAAATAATAGAGGCTCACAGAAGAAAAATCTGGAAAGTCTATGAAGTAATTTTAGAGAGCATGCTAAGGCTCGGTGGTAGGTACTTGCCTGGTATGTGGGAGACCCTGTGGTCAGTCCTAGTGACGACATGAGAAAAGGAGAGTGGGGTTGCCATTGAATGGCATGCTGATGTGTAATACTTCCTTACAATCTTATGTCTACTGATAATATTTTTTATGCAGATAGTTAAAATTCAAAGATTATACAGAAAGATTTGAATTGCATCAAGACAATTTATACTTAGTATTTTCTATTAAGAAATATGCCTCCTGGGCTGGAAAGATGGATCAGCAGTGAAGAGCACTTTTGTTCTTACAGAAGACTAGGATTCAGTTCCCAGCCTGAATATGGCAGCCCACACTGTCTGTAACTCCAGTTCCAAGGGTTCTAATGCTCTCTTCTGTCCTCTACAGGTATTTCACACATGTAGTGCACTTATATACAGGCAGGCAAAACACTCAAATATATTAAATAAAAATAAATCATTTTAAAAAATGATATATGCCTTCTACATCTCATTTTTCAAAACTAATATTTTTGCTTTGAGTGGCTTATTCTTACATTTCTTTAAAGTCTCACATTATGTTTGAAATACTCAGTCTGCTATTTATTCTTTTTTTTATAGCAATTTTCCTTGAGCACCTCATATTTGATACATGATTCAGATTACCACCACTTTTTTGGTTGTGCAAACAAACCAATGATATTATAATGACAGGTCTTATATTTATCCAGTTTCCTCCTTTTCAGAATGACTTCTTGGATAGTTTAATGATTTTATGACTGAATTTCATGATCAACTATATATTTTTAAAGATTAAGATTTGTTAGATTATAAATAGATTTTTTTGCAAATGTAGCAAAATAGAGTTAGGTAAACATCATACATCACTGTTGTGCAGCTATACAAAACTAAGATAGCTAGGTTTGTTGATCTGAGAGCAACAATGGGAACGTAAGAGGAAACCCTATGTGCATTCTTCTAAGTACATTGCTATGACTGAACCCAGCACACTGCCATTTTCCCATAACATCCAGGTTGTAAAAACATCTGAGTTCCTCTGCTAAAACAACCATAGTATAAGCTATTGAAATTGCCACATAAGTGAAATGTTCAGATGATTAAAAATTAAAGCAAATTTTTGTGTGTCATTTTAGATTTTTGAGAGTTAATGCCATATGCGGTGGATGCGGTTCTGCCGTGATCTACCTGTGTCCATCTTTGAGCATGATTACGTGTGATAGATCATTATAGTATAAAAGAAGTCTTTGTAGATCTTGATGACAGTTTAATCATGTTCTTCAGTATTTAGAAGAAAACCGTTTAGAAGATGATAGACAAATTTCTGTTTCAAGGATAGAGTTTTCAGCCTTGAGTTTACTCCCCTACTCGAGTAGTAATCACGTGTTTTGAGAATAATGAGGGGAAACCAGGGCATCGATGAAGTAGGAGGGGAATGAGAGAAGTCAGTGGGGTGAATATGATCGCAATGCCCTGCATATATGCATTAAAATTACAAGAATAATAGGGAGAACAGGAAGTAACATTAATCTGTTTCTTTATGAAGCAACCACACCTTTTCTAACTTGCCCTGGAAAACAGCAAATAGTGTTTATTGGGTTTCTTACATAAAACAAAGCAAGACAAAAAATGTTTAGAAAGTCTACTACATGGAATGGGCTTACCTGATGGGGTGATCAGCGAGCTCATTTATGCATCTGTTTATTCATTTACTCTGTAAGGTCATATCACACATCTTATATTTGTCACGTGTCCCAATATGTTGCCTTCTGTAGACTTGCAAGGTGTGTTCTGAGAAAACTAGGGTTTCCTCTTTAAATGACGAAGGCATAATTTTCAGATAGAATACTGGGCAAAAGTTGATCTCTTATGGCTGTGTTCTGGTATCAGTTATTCTGGTGCTCTGATGAAATGGTAAATTTTCAGATACACATCTACAATATACCTAGGAATCCAAGTAGGGAGCTTGATCAGGAGCAGGGGAGGGGATCAATGAACTAGGCTCTGGAATGAAAGGAACCTATTGGAAAAGTCTTGGGGGTCACAAATGACTAGTGGGGGGCAAGAGACTGAATCAGGAAAACAGACAGCATGATATTTAGAATATTTAGACTTTTGCCTCGTAGAGAACAAAACTTAGCGAAAGGCTTGGGAGTGATGTTTCAGTGACACCATCACACTATCCATTTGCTTTGCTCATTTACATTTTTGAGGCGATGTGTTAGCATTAAGATGTAGTTACATTAGTACTCAGTCATTTGTATCACACGATTCCACATGAGACCAGAATTACTAGAGCAAGAGCACTAAAGAGGCAGCCGGTCAAATTATCCTAAACATAATGTCTCCTTGGCCAGAAAGGAGGAAAGTGTGAACTCGTGTTTGCGTTTCTCTAATTAAATTTCATCTTACTTGTGAGAAGCTGCGTGTCAAGTATTCATGCTTTCTCCAGTTCATGTAGGCTGTCTCTGATGGACTTTTCTGTCTTTGACAAATTTTAAGCACAAGGCAATAAAATCATATATGCACGGATATTACATGGCAAATTTAGAACTAGAACAGTGATGTTCTCATTAAAACAGAGTTCTCTGGCTGTGGGGAACAAGAGAATCGCCTCCCCTAAGAAGGGCCCTCATTCCGCTCTGCTGCCTTAATGCGTAATGACAGTATCTGCAAAGAGCACGGCTTTCTCTGGTGGATGACATTACTGTTCCCACAATTCATTCCCCTTTCCTGTAAAAGGATCATGTTTCCCACCTATGACTGTGTGGTTTGCAGGCTCCTGGGGAGGACAATGCCCCTTGCACTGTCAGCACAGTTTCTGATTTTCTTCCGATAACGACAGGTGAACAGAGCCATTAAGAAGCATAGCTTGTCTTCTGAACTTCCTTTTGCCGTAAGAATAGCATGTCCAAACAGAGGCTGGTCCTTCATCCTGAGCTCAAGATGAAGACGACAGACAGAGACTACCTGTGGCTCACTCACCTCCATCCCTTTCTGGGGATGTAGCACAATCCAAAAGCTTTGTTACTGCAGCAGAACTCACCAAGCACAGTTGCGGAAAAGCTTAAGGAGTGTTTTTTACTGCGCTTAACAAGCCGCTCTTCTGCATTTCTCCTCAAAACTCAATCTTCCATGGCTCCTTATCTCCATTTGGAAAGTTTTTATATTTCCAATGCAGTCTGTACTCTAACCTTTATGTCCACATGTCCTACTGAGCCTCTATCATAGTTGGGTGAGTTCTCTCCCTGTTATACAAAGTCTAAGAGACTATCTTGGCCAGTGAAATATGGCAGTTAAAAGTAGTTACTGGGTTTAAGCAGCCATAGACTCAGCTGAGGCAACTTGGAGTTCTAGCTTTGATTTTGTTACCAGCAAAGTGAGCATAATGAGGTCACAGCCCAGTTCAGAGGTCTGTGACATTCACTGACACCAGGCATGGGTGTGTTTGTCTGTTGCACAGTAAATGCTCAGTGTTAGCTGCTCTGATGCTGTGGGCTACAGCTGAAATGTTTGTGTTCCTTCTGATTCAGCTGGTTTTAACTAGACTTCAAGTCTAAGTTCAAAGCCCTCCTACTCTATTATATCTTCCCCTGAATTAAAAAAAAAGTTCATTATTGCTTCTTATGAACTAGGCACTTGAGTCTGTTTCCAGTCTTTGAGAAGGTAAACAGTGAGTTGGACATGCTCTAGGTCCTTCTAATGACATCATAGCTTCCAATCTAGTTCACAGACTGCATTTTCTCTGTTGTGTTTACGAATTTGGGAGATATTTTTTGTTGTATAAAAATGGCCACAATTTTAGCAGACTATTGCTTATATATCATTCTATAAATTGTTATCTGTCATTTAATTTCCTTAAAGATTATTTATGTGTTTGTATGTGTGTCTGCACGAGCTTATGTGCAGCATGTTCACAGGCACCTTCAAAGACTAGAAGGTGTTGGACGCCCCAGAACTGGGGTTGTAGGAAGTGGTGAGCTGCTTGATGTTGGGAACCAAAGCCAGGTATTATGCAAGAACACTAATTGCTCATACTGACTAAGCCAGTTCTGTAGCTCCTGGTTTTCTTTGTAAATGCACCCCAACCTTGAATCATTTAGAAGGTGAGGAAGTGAAGCCCAGGTAGTGGGTTCAGTCTTTAGCAGAAGGCTCGAGTGATCACAGTATTGCCGACTTTAATCAGGAGAAACTCAAAAGGGAATATCATTCCTAGTTAAATGAAGTATGCATTCTGCCAAGGTCAAGTTGCCTTGTATTATTTGAGACTCGCTGCTGAGTACTTTATTAATTGTTTTCAGACTGGAAATGAAGTTATAGCCTTTCCGGGAAACTCTGGGAGTCAATTTATTTTAGTGAGGATGGGGGCGTGGCAGAGCAGCTTGCCAATTCTGGGCAACTGTGAAAAGCAAGGAATTATGGGAAGCTTGCTATATAAGTCATGGTCAAAGTAAAAAATGCTAGCTTCAGGCATTAAGGTAGATATGAATTATGTCTATAATAACTAGGGCTCTATGTGGTTGTCTTATTGTCTATTTGAATTTGTATCATTCACTAAAAATAAAAACAAGTTCATATGACACAAACACATCAGCAGTCCACCTGTAGTTATTAAATTGAAAGTAATTTTAGAAAGTACCACTCTGAACAGAGTATTATTAATTTATCTCTGGCCTTGGAAGCCTTCTTGGAGCTGGGAGTTAGGTTGGAGCTAGATTAGATGAACGAATTAGAACAAAATCATATCAAACAGCACTAGTAAAAACAGACAAGGTGTATCATCTTCATATTGCTATTATAGGCAGTAGAAAAGAATGTTAAATATTTTTATTGAAAAACTACAGTGTTCAATGGTCATGTTTTTCTAAACCCCAGAGAAGAATGTAAAATAAATTAATTATTAAGTATAGCGGCTAATTTTAGATGGCTTGTGTTATATGTGATGGTTGTAGGAATACATATGCAAAGCCAGACAATAGGAGAGGAATTACGTTAAGGAATGGAGTGTTATGATGCCATGCGTATTAGCTTTTGAGAGAGCAATGCAGCACCATGCAGTTTATACATTGCTTTATGCTAGATAGTCCTCTAGAGACCCGGAATCCACAGTAATCTTATTGATTCACCTACAAATCATACAAATAGGGTTTTCCCTTCTGAATTGAATAGAGGCTAGTTTTTTTAAGGACTTCATATTCTGCCCAGCAATGTTTGGCACTTATGCTTTAAGTTATTTGAAATAGGAGAGTGCCAATGTCTATTAGACAAACATCTATGTATCTTTAAAACGAACAGACTTTGAAAAGCAAGTGGCATATGGGCAGGAATACCCAACACATGTAACAGTTCCTAGGAGTCAAACAACTTGCCATCCAAACAAACAAATCGTATCTGTATTATTCTATATTTATGGTCACAAAGCTCATTAGGAATGCTAGCTTATCAGAACCTAAGTTTTTATCCTTGGAAGGTGATGTAGTAAAATTCCCTTAGGTGTAAGGAAGATGTTGAAGTCATTCTTTTCACATGTGCATTCATATCAGGATGGAACTAGAAAAAAGATGGAGAAGTAAGTATTTGAGTTCCGCGATATTGACAAGTGTCATGAGGGGCACTGGCCAGTCAGAGTGAAGAAAGGAGCAGTCCCGTTAGCCCTTCACGAGTGCACAGTTCAGTGGAAAGGAGTGACGTGAACCTCAGTGTTGGGAGTTCAATTAGGCATCACAGGGTGGAAGAGAGTGTTCATGCGAGGGATCACGATGGCTCTCTGGCCAGCCTGGCATACAACTGAGTTTTGAAGACAGAATTGAAATAGTCCATGGAAAGTGGACTTTAGGTGCTGCCCCTCAAATGAAACTCTTGGTATCAACAAGGGATTGGGCTGAAGTCGAGAGAAAGGAGAGAGTAGCCTAAGAAGAGGCCAGGAGGTAAGAAAGGAGCAGACAATGACCAGATTGGTGATACGTGTGACCACTTAGTATGGGGACGAATGGGCGCTTCTATGGGGTTGTAAGCAGAACATGATCACTTGCATCAATTAGAAGGTCACTGGCAACCGAGGAGAGATGTATGGACAGCACAAAGCACAGCCATAGAAAACTAAGGTGTGGGGCCCCATCCCCAGGCAGCGGGAATAGAGGAGAGAGTAGCTCTGTAAGTGGGGGTAACAATATGATCTGCTCCATGGAACTGAGGGATGAAGTGCAAAGCACTAAGGGCCTGGCGCTTGCATGAGGTAGGCACTGACTGGCATATGTATCATAATGTGCCAGTAGCGGTTGGTAGCTGATGGGAGGTAACGACAGGCCCAGACAGGAAATGGCAAACAGGAAGTGGTGTGTTCTCAAATAGGCAATCGTGGATGGATTCTGAAGGATAGAACCATACTCTGTGGGTTCAAGAATAAAATGGAGGGGAAGGATTGTAAAAAAAGATGAACTGCTTCTGTAAACTTTCTGACTGTGAAGGAGAAGAAAAGAAAAGAAAAAGACCACAGCCAAAAGGAGATACTTGATTCAAGTATCTTTTTGCCACCTTACTTCTGTTTTCTTTTGGGATATTTCCCGCTACCTAGTAGATTCCAAAGTTGGGAAGTAGTAGTAAGGGGGTCACTGGTATACTGAACCAATCTCAGTTGGAAAAAAAGTCCTAGAGCAGAATAAAGAACTGGTATGTGGGAAGGAGTCAGAGTTACTTACAATATATCTAGAAAGAATAAATGCACTATAAATTGGACCAGATTGGGGGTAGAGAAAGGGAGGGGAGGAGAGGAAGGAGAATGCAAGCACTTGGCAAGTCAGTGTGAATTTGTGGTCTTGGAGTGAACGTGGAAATTTATATTCACATCCTAGCTGTGAGAAGATTAGGTATAATCTGGGTTACGAAAGGGCAGAGCCAGCTAAAATGGAAGCATTTTAGTAGCTGGGGTGTGAAGAGCTGACCTGCTGTACATCGGAATTATCTAAAGCAGGATGGGAGTGAGCAGGGAGTAGGAGAAGCAGAGATCATGAGTGTCTTAGCCCTCAATCAGTGGTGGGGACTCCAGGAGCGACAAGCCATGCAGTTCTAGATTAGTAGGGAATAGCGATAGGATCACAGCGACTCTCCTCCCTACGTGGTGATGTAATGAACAGCTTCTTCTCAAGAATGGCTGGTAGAGACACGGATGGGAGGGTTTTCCGAAGCAGGGCTACAGTAAGGACACAGTGCCAGGCCAGGGTCTGTCTATAGAGCAGCGATAAGGAACAATAAGGATGAGCAGCAAGGTAAAGCTGGTCCCAGACATCCAGCCTGACACAGCCTGGGACAGTGGAGTCAACTGACTGTGGTCTTTATTTTAATTCTTACATCCAGCATTTTGTTCATTTCATTGTATATTTTTAGATTTCGGTCAGATTAGAGAAGGAGGAAGAGAGAGAGGGAGAAAGGGGGGCAGAGAAAGGAGGGTCAGAGAGAGATGGGGAGAGTGAGAGATGGAGATGACGCCTTAAAGAGCCGTTTCTGATAAGTGAGTGTTGTAAATCATAGAACGGCCTGCTCTAGACAAAGTGGGTCATAAATAAGGAGACCTCATTTCTCACCTGCCTTGTCTCTCTTTCTCTTACTCAGTTTCCCTCTTCTTTTTCCCTTAAAACACACAGCATTTTGAACTAACAAAGCATTTTCTTTGGTCCTTGGTGGGATATATAATAAACAGAACTTGTTTGTTCTTGTTTGTATATGTTCCTAATATTGTTATAATAAATAAATAGAGGAAAATATGTGTAATTATAACTATAATGCCAGAGGAAAAAAAAGGGCTAAAATCAGAGAAGAAATGTTACATATGGAAGTATAGAGGAACAAGCAATGAGCTAATATCAAATGCTTTATGAACTTATGTGTCTTCATGGGGACATCTGGTTCCAGTATTTCAGTAACACTCCCTAAATTGCAAAATCTAGTTGGCTTCGTACACTAGAATTTACTTTTTCTTGCTTCCATCAATAATCACTATTGCTGGTTAATTTTAATGTTATGATTTCTTAATACTTACAAATAGGCCTTGGTGATGGTTAGAGGAACTATAGGTGATCCAGGAACGGAACTGAGTTGTTCCTCTACGAGTGCATCTGAACTTACCATCTGTAGTTTATCGTTGATATATGTACTTAAAGAATGGACACGTTTATTATTGGAGTTTTCATGTATAGTGAGTTTGCTTATGGAGAGGATGTGTAGCCATCTCCATCGTTCTCAAGCCTAGAACTGATGATCGCATATGTACAGCACCAACCGTTTCAATCCAGTTGTGAAAGTCATTGCAGTATTTCTTTGCCCATTCATTCTTTAAGTTGTTAAATGTTCACTGAGCACCTTCCATATGTTACAAGCCATGCACCATGCTTTGGGGGAAGTAATTATAAGCAAAACCAGGCACAGTTGGTCCACACAAAGGCCCCAAATGGAGCACGATCAAGTAAGTTCACAAGTGAAATGAAAAGTGCCCCTGTGAAAGATTCAAAGGAGAATTCCAGAGTGTAGGAGTGGTGGTTGAACTGATCTACCCAGGGAGACTGGCAAGAGTTGCCCACAGTAGCAAAATAGAACACCAGGCAAGGCCTAGGCTTTCCAGAGATAAAGCTGGACTTGGGGGAGGACTAAGAATCTTTTCATGGGACAGCACTGGGGATTTTAAAACCAGAGAAAGACCTCAGTGCTGAAGTAGAGGACAAGGAGGGCATCGGTGTGGGACAACGTGAGGGAGGGATGGAGTGAGGGAGCAACCAGACAGCGGGGACCTTACAATTCTACATTGCCGTGAAAGCAAAAACAAGCCAATTCAATTTTTGTTCATAGCTTTTACCCTAATAGATACATTTCTCAAGGCAAATGCCTTTCAAAAACTATGGTAAAAAGCATTATGGTGATAGAATATTTTAACAGAATGTGCATTTTTCTTTCCTCTAAAGGCAAGGTAGCACACATCTTCTTCAGTCATAAAATAAATAAATAAATGAGAAGAAAAATAAGATCTCTAGCTCCTATCTTGTTTATCCTAATCAGGATTAGCTTTATCCTAATCAACAATCTTGTATTCAACCTTAATGATATTTCATTAGCTTCCCAGAACCACCTTTCCTGTCTAGGTCTAATTATATCTAATGTAATGTATCTCAACTCACTATATTAAATCATTTTAAAGACATTTTAAAATCACTCCAGAGCTGTGATTTAGGCCCTCGAGAGGACTGAGTTTTCTTGCCCTTTGTGGGATCCATGGCCTTCCGACTTTCTCCTTTGCCTGTCTTCCTTAGTTTCCCCATAGCAAAGCTCAGCAGATGAGAAGAAAATAAAAGTCTTTTGTACAATTCATAACATTTACATAAAACATGTGTTATTTTATTTTTATTATTTTTCTTTTTTTACAAATATATGCCAGTGATGTAATAAGTCAATTGTTCAATACATCTTATACCGTGAATTTGCCATCCTGTTCTCGCCTCTGCTCATATTATCCCTAACAGATAATGCTTGATTGATTGGTGCTGCCTTTGGTAGCACAGTTTAGTACCTTACTGTCCCTCAAGCAAGTCAATATTCTAAACCTCATGGAATTTCAATAAATATGATCTAGAAATTCGACTTCCAAGGACTGTGTTGGAGGTTCTGGGACTCTGTTACATATGTGTACAAACAAAAGGTGCCCACCAAAAGTATGTAAACCAAACTGTAGATACCAAAGCTTGAAGTGTGAAGTAGTAAGGAGGCACTGGCTTCTGGAATTTTCCTGTGATGGCCTTTGGTACCATGTTATCAGAAACACGGCCTTTAGGTTGACTGTTCAGTGATTTGCCAGATTTTGTCATGGTGCACACACAGTACATGCCCTTTTTAATGTGAAAGAAGCATAATCGTCTCTACCCCTTGGAAAGTCTTTGTGTTCTTGTATCAGGAGAGGTTTGGGAACTAATAAAGAAAAAAAACATTGCCATCCCCTGTCCGTTCTAGCCCGGAGTTACGAGTCACCTGTTTGATTATATTTGCTATACTTAGTGTACAGAGTAGGCTGCTTTAAAAGAAGACAAACTGTGTACATGGAAGACTTGGAATGTGCAGAAATATATAGCAAAAAAGAAACTCAGAAGACTAGGATTCCAGATACAGAGCAGGAGAATATGTCAGTGTCTTTTAAGTGGAAATTGGAGGAACTGTACTAAGTCTACTGGACTCCAACTTTGGGCTTGGCTGTGAAAGTGTAAGAGGGCATCTCAAAGGCAGCTATGGAAGGGCGTGGCCGAGACTGGCTGACTGCAATAGGCCTCCACAATCCGTGTAGCACGCAGCAATGCAGAGCTTCATTTGGAGGTGGAGGAAGGGGCAGGTTATTAGAGAGCAAATGATCAAATGTGCGGCTTTTCCCCTCCTTGATAAAATTATAAATTCTAGGGTAAGGTTAAAATTATAAATAATATTGGAAGGGCTAAAGAGCATAGGTTTCCATGCAAGAAGAATGGAGAATGTGCTCTTCAGAGATTGCATTTAACCTAGAGAAAGAAACAAATAAATAACGAAACGAAACAGTGTTGTTACTCTGTAAGTATTTTCTTTGAAAATGTTCTTATAACTGGAGATTCTAAGATGGCAAATCGGCAGATAAATGAAGGTATCTTTAAGGGAAGAGCCTGTTAACATTATTTTTCCAGAAATGCGATATCATTTACTTGGGGGAACAGAGATGATTAATATAGTCTTTTTGTTCAGGGAAGCTATTTCACAAGATAAAAGGCTAGTAATCTAATAACTAGCATATCAGTATTATTTTATTTGCTTCTTCCTGTTTGTAAAATAGCTTCACTGCTATCTTGTTATTGCTGTTATACTTGGCTAGTTATACATCTACGATAAGAGAACATAATTAATGTGAAAAATTATTCCGAAATGCCTGTGTTTATTTTGTGTTGCTTTAGCAATGCCCCTTCAGGAGTGCTCGGTTCATTTTCCACTCGCATTCAATAACAGGCTTGCAGCCAGTGGCGTTGTATTTACACAGTTTTTGTCAAAACAATTTTATCTCTAATAGATTTTGATCTACATTGTCTGAAAACTTCTGTTTCTGTTTAAAACTTTAATGTGATTTCTTGCATCTCTATTTCAGGCAATAGAAAAACTTTTGAACTTATACATACTTGGCAGCTGTTCCTATTTTTTCTTTCACAAGGTTGATGTTTCTAAAGTGGGGGGTAAATGCCCTTAAAAATCCAGCATTTCACTTTTAACTGGCCTTCGGGGCAGCAACAAACGTGAACATTGTCTCTTCCAGTCATTCTCCGCAATGGAGATGTTTGCAAACCATTCCACATGAATTCTTTAAACCTTATTTTGAATATGTAGAGATATATTTCACTTTGATTCGCAAAAATTTATATGTGTGACTCCCCATTAGTGTTACTCAGGTAAATCCCACTAAAAAGTGCACATGCACTGTGCAGTTTCTACGTGGGGCACCGTTAAAGTACATCATTGTTAAGACTGTGCCAAGGGAATACGTTATAATGAGAAAATTGGCAATACTATTAAAGTGCTACATAGTATTAGAATTTCTTTCATTAGAGTAAAAAAAGTTTTCATGACAATCTAAGAGGATGAATGAAGACTTACTGGGGCAACTAGAACAAATCTGTACATTTCAATATAATGCTTAGGAAATACATGGAATAAGGAAGATTGGTGCCACGATTTCTGAAAAGGGCCCCTCTTGCCACTGCATTATCGTAATAGACATTAGAAGTCTTCCAGTTGTGAATGGAGGAAGCCACCAGAATAGATAGATATCATTCTTTTCTGGAATTGTTTGTTTGGGGGCTAGTGCTTTGAGCTAGGCAAATGTAGGACTCTGAGGGACAACTATATCCTCTTCCTCCTCCCCTCTTGTTTTTCCTCTTTCTCCTTTTTATTTTTGCGTTTCTTCTTCATTTCATTCATGCATTCTTCTATGCCATACCTTTTAAAATTTCTGCTTTTTATTCTTCTGTGATTCCTAACTATGCTCTCAAGTATTCAGGCTACTAAAGAAGGGCCGTGGGTTTTCCTTATGAAAGTTATATGCCATCATTGAGTAATACACAAATAAAAAAGACCTGGCTTTCATTTAAGTGGACATTTGAATTGTAACACACGTGGTTCTTAGTCTTGATTCTCTGCCCAGAGCAAAGTCATCTGAAATAGGAATTAAAAATGCATAGTTCTTCCTCTTTAGTTATGACTTCATCTGTAGACTTAAGGCGCTGATAATGACGGCTGCAGTTATTTGACTCCCTCCCCTTTTCCCTCATGGACAGAGTCACCTGTGACACTGAAATATTGATGAATACTGCAAGGCTCCTGTGTGTACACATATATACAGAGCACATAATCTTGACTTATGGAAACTGCTCTGCACACCCCTGGGGATGCAGCGGCTGCTGGTTTAGACCATTTCCCACAGATCATTTGGTGTCAAATGGTCTATTTAGTTTGGTGATCTTTTATTTGCCACCATGACACAAAGGCATCAGGAGTTCCCTGTCCGTGCACATTCATGTCCAGAAGGTGATCTTTAAAATTTGAAGGAGGGTTAGAGATGGGAAGTTCCTATTCCAAATTGTCTAATAATGTCCAGAGAAGTGACTCTGTGAAGGTCATTTGTCCCTCCCGTCAGTGTTTTCAGGGCAACATCAGAGAGAAGAGCTGTCAGTAATTTCCAATCTGGCTAGGTTATATCTGTGACCTTGGAGCAAAGAAACTCTCACGTGCTGCTGGTTTCTTGAGACGTCCATTTGATCTCCTTGTGAATACTGCCCAGGGGGGTTTGTTTCTAGGCTACTCTTGAGAGTTCTGCTGGGCAAGGAAGTACAAAGGTTCTAAGGACTTGAATTTCCTCTTAGTTTGCTATAAAGTGGAACAAAGTCTCTGTAATAAGGCTTTGGCATGCCTTAGTTTTCTTGATTTGGGGAATCAACATTGAAAAAAAAATCCTTAGCTTCCTGATTTTTCCCTGTTTCTGTTTCTTTTCTTTATGTTCCCTCACTACCAACTATCACATACTAAAATGCCTGTGTTTTACTCTGCCTGGAAATTATTTTTGACCTCTTCTCAATCCATCCTCGTTCTTGTAACTCACTTAATACCCCCAAGAATTCACCCCATGATTATCCGACAGATGTCCCCTCTGGTTTTATTGAGAGCTCTCCTTTGGGCTGCAAGGCTCTCAGGCAGGATGCTTTGGCCTTTGACATAGTGGCAGATCTGTTTGCTTAAATCAATAAATCATCCAAACACAGATTTACAAATCAGACACATCCAGTTAGGGGTTTATTTTTGCAACAGCTCTAAGTCTTGTGGTGTCTCTTCATAGCTTAGAATTTTATTACTACCCAGCAAATTAAACAAAAACAGTATTTAGTTTTGACAACGAGCTAATCTTAAAGTTTAGATTCTACTTAAAATTTGATTCTATGCATAGAGAAATTAGACAATGGAGATTGAAAATGATTAAATGGACAATTATTTGTACGAATTATTTACTTATCAGAGAAAGGCATTTCATCCTGAAAACAGCACACTTAAAGAAGAAGGACCTCTGAGGGAACTTTATACCGTGAATATTTTATTTAAATGCCATTAAGCTATCAGTAATGTTTGCTGCATTTCCTTCCCCATCATTACTGATTGCCAATATATTTGTGGGTAAACAGACAGTCTCTCTCTTTTATAACTGTCCCCCCTCTTACTCTGCATGTATCTTGATGACAGTGTTTATCATAGGTGGCAGGGGAACCCACTACTGTGTTGATAAACTTTCCTGCCTGAAATAGGCTGATTTCAGTGTGTCTGTAGATGGTAGGGGAGGTGTCTGTGTATCTGTCTGTAGATGGTAGGGGATGGTGTCTGTGTATCTGTCTGTAGATGGTAGGGGAGACTGTTTGTATATTTGTGTGTGTAGATGGTAGGGGAGGCTGTCTGTGTATCTGTGTCTGTAGATGGTTGGGGAGACTGTATATTTGTGTCTGTAGATGGTAGGGGAGGCTGTCTGTGTATCTGTCTGTAGATGGTAGGGGAGACTGTTTGTATATTTGTGTGTGTAGATGGTAGGGGAGGTGTCTGTGTATCTGTCTGTAGATGGTTGGGGAGACTGTATATTTGTATGTGTAGATGGTAGGGGATGGTGTCTGTATACAATTCTTAGGAACCTTTTAGGAAGATCAGAGTCAGGCAAGGAGGAGTCCCTGGAAGAAATACCACACCAGGCTGAATAACGCTTTTTAATGGAAAAAACGCTTATTTTGACTCTAATTTTATGCTTAGATGCTTTTAATTTGATCCACATTTAATTTGTCATTCCTTGGAGAAGGCATTGATTATATGAAAAACTATCTGCTCCGTTGCTAATGAACAGGACTGGCTTTGGAGGCCACCATGATGGCATTGTATTTTAATGGTGCCCACCTGGAAACATTGGATCACATATCCCTGGAGTCATTTCTGTCACCTCCAGGCCCACTGTTCTGCTCGTAATTGCCTAGTAGCTTTTTTAAAGTCACAGGTCTGAGAAAAAGTGGGTAAAGGCTGCAAAAAACAGGTAGAAGAGCAAGTTTGGTCACTGAGTTAGAGAGCTGTCAAGGATCAGCTGATGATGTCCATGGATGACATATAGAAATACATGAGATTTATTTATATGTGTTTGGATTTGCTAAAACCCAAGCACTTTAACACTGGAATAAAAAATAATGCTAGTCAAAATCGTTATGAGAACTTTCAAGAGGGCAGAAAGATTCTGAGTCCAGGCTGAGTAACCATATGTAGCAATTATCTTACTTGGAAGTCGGAAGCTGCCTACACCACCTATCACGTGCCTTATATTAGAAAATCCTTGTCTCCTATGTTTTAAAAATTAGGCCGCTGCTATTTCTGAAATTCTAATGGCTGAACTAGCAACAGTAAAGATGTCCAGGTTTCAGTGAAATATATTTCATAAATTAGCTTATCACTGCACTGATTTAGCATGCCTAGCAGGTGAGAGACAAAAACATGTGTTATCTTCCCTAGGGAGCCTTCGATGAATGTCATTCTGCCTTCATATGTCTCTCTTTTCTCCCCTTTTTGAACTGATATAAAATTCTAATGTGTGCCCTCTAGTTCCGTCTTCATTGAAATCTAGCAAAAGCGCTGAAGGTAAGATAGTGGCAATGGTGCATGCGAAAAAGGGAACGGGGTACACACAGTGATTCATAACATGCTTGGAGAAAGTAGCAATTGCTCACAGCACACTTTTGTATGTAGACAGGTTAAAATATGTCACATATCAGCGTTAAAAATGAAGTTATTCATCTTAGCTAGTTTCTTAAAGCTCATAGGAAAAGCACTAAAACTATATTGGCGACTTGGAAATCTGTCCATCTTTATCTGAGAGCAAACCGTGACAGTCTCCATCAAAACAACAGTCCAGGAAATAAGTGTGTGTGATTGTGGAAGAGCTAGCAGTAATCTTGACAAGTGGTCGTTGTTTAAATACCAGGACCAGCAGACAGGTGATAAACTCTGTTCAAATTATTATGGAAATGAAATGTGGCGGTTTTTAAGTAGGAGAGTCCAGGCTAACCTTCCTTATCTGTGAGCATTTGTTCTATGCAAATCTGAACCCATAATATAATCATCATTTTGCAAATGGTCCTCATCACCATAGACACCAGTATTTTTAGAATGGCGCCGCTCTTGTCTTCCTAGGTTATGTTCCTATTTGGTGGATTAGAAAGCTAAGGTCTATCATTGTATGTGTATATCATTTTACTGGTAAGAAATGCAGATCTGGAATGCTGTTTGCTCAATTTCTCCTTGTAGTCTTTTTTTTTCTTTTTCAAACAACAGAAATATCCAGTTCTTTCCCCTCACTTTTTATAGGAAGACTGAGTGGTCTGTAAGCAGCCTTCTTGGCTTTCAAATTCAGCTTCCTGATACAACCTTTGGGCAGGATTCTCTTCCCATCACTAAGACAGAATAAAGTTGCACAGTGGTTCCAAATAGTCATTTAATAAAGTCACAATATTGAGACTAGACTTAATTAATGCTAATTAATGAATGCTGGCCTCACACGATACAGAAACCAAAATCTTTAGGAATTGGAAATGAGATGTTGATATTTGGGGACCATTGTGCCACAGTGATACTGCTGTGCAAAGTTCTGCGAAATATGCCTTGGTCTTTTTAAATCAAAAATGTCTTTAGAACCCTTGCTGAGATTAGCTGAGTGATTTGGAGTTGGGTTGTTAGTATTATTATACTTTTCTACACCACATAAAAAGTATGTGAGTGTATCCTACAAAACATTTGGGCTATAAAAAAAGACAAATTGTAATCTGTGGAATTGTACCTTCATAGAGTTCTGTAGAATCTTCAGATTGGCCTTGCCCACTTTTCCATTTAAAACAATGTGAATGGCCGCTGTGGGGTCCGAGGCCCCAGCAGTCACAGTAACAAGAATTACGTCCATCCCCATTCCTGGAACCTCAATAAGTCCACACTACTGTGTGCCAGACTCTGCTAAAGAAGAATTCAGGAATAAGTAATTTAAAAATGGACATTTTAGAAAAACTATGCTCGCGTCTTGGTGGTTTGGGTTTTAAAATGACAACATACTATCTCCTGAATTTGATTTCAGTTACTCGCCTCTCAGGTTGTACCTCTCTTTATGAGGAAGTTAGTAACTCCGAACTACTTGAAAAATAACAGTAGAGATCATTTTCAGAACTGCCCCTTTGGTGAGCCCATTGGAAGGGCCTTCCTTTTGTGGAGCATCACAGGCCAGCAGCACGGCATCTTCTTCTCTCTCTACCTCTCTTCCTTCTCTCATCATCACGGCTGATCTTAGTGAGAATGGTTTCCAATTGCCCGGATGTGACAGACCTGGCAGTTCAAACTGTATCTTAGCCCACTCGAATCGGGGCTGCAGAAAGCATCCAGAGGTTCTGAGGACAGTTCTGAGCTACACTTTTTTTTTTTTTTTTGGTTTAAACATCCATGAAGCTCCACACAGTCAGATGAGCAGACCCTGTGTTTCACAGAATGGATGAATCACGAGTGGTTAAAGAACCAGGCAGATAGACTTAGAAGTCATAAGCGAATGCGGCCTAATGCTCAAATGTACAAAATCCTCGTAGGTTCCAGCTCTCCTACTTTTTCATTCATGAGGCTGCATCGTCACTGAGAAAGCAAATAACTGAAAAGTTTCTTTTACCAAAAAAAAGGCGTCAAAATTTTAAAATATAAGTTTGAAGTTAGTCTTCCACAGATAGCCAATTTAATTATGCTAAAAATGACATTTTTAATTAAACACCAAGGTAAGCATAAATGGATTTCAAAATAATTAATCAAACATCAAAAAATTGAAACCTTTTTCTGCTTGAGCAGCAGAAAGGAAAGAGCCAGTCTTCGGGCCTCATAGAGATTCAATCTC
The DNA here is from genome assembly GCA_004026605.1 of Ondatra zibethicus. Classification (NCBI taxonomy): domain Eukaryota; kingdom Metazoa; phylum Chordata; class Mammalia; order Rodentia; family Cricetidae; genus Ondatra; species Ondatra zibethicus. Next base: position 47,396 of record PVIU01003751.1, on the reverse strand, counting down.
ATTTAATTCTCTGTCTTCTCTAAATAAACATTCCTAAAACCTTTTTTTCATCTGGGGGAATAAGGATGAGAGGGGTAATCAATATTTCTAGCATTTTAATTAAAACCGTTAGTGGAATAAATCCATTTAATTATCAGTTAATGAAATACAAGGTCATTTACCTGACAGGAACTTTTGAGGGTGGATTACTAGTTGGAATAAAGCAGGAGAGCCCGATGTCACAGGCATTTAACTTCTGTCAAATTTAAGGTTAAAATCCTTTTAGACTCTTTAACCTATTCCCTACCACTTTTCCATTATGTATGCCAATTGGCAGGAGAAATGCATGCTAAAACTTATTTTACATTTAATTGTATTGCTAAGACTTTATTAAATTTCTAGAAATTTCTAAGGCATGAGCTAAAAGATTGCAATATATTTTGATATGTTTTTATTTTGTGTTTATCATTTACAAATCTATAGGAATGCTTTCCTGACTACAAATCTTATAAATAATTTCTTCATTTTTATAAATATGGATCAATGAGCTGTAAGTTTTAACACGCAAGCATAGAATAAATGTGCAGTAATAAGCAAATCACTTTAAATAAGTTGTGGTTAATTATATGTAGTTCCCTTTTTAAGGTGACCCAGATTTCATTAGAATCATATAAAGAATTAAAAGCGTTTGGTCACAGGTTAGTCTGGTGAGTAGCTTTGCTAGTTTAACAAATGAAGAGCTAGCTAGCACTAGAAGCATATTGCAAATCTCTTTATACACATTGTTCATGCTTTCCGTAGCTTACCTTTGCAAACAGAGTCTTGTGAGGGCTCTTGTTTCTTCCTAACATAGATGATGAATTAAGTGTCTACAGATTACAGATTTGCTGCAATTTTGTAGATTGAATTTGTCTTTTAGCTACAAATTTAGAGATTAAAAGATTAATTGTAGAGATTGGGCTCTTGTTCTCTCTTTCTTCCACGGTACTTATTATGTGTTAGGGTCGCATGCAGTGCAAATGTGTGCATCCAGTGTTCTCTGTGCTCCGTAGACCCTGAATGAACAGCAACACATCCTTACATAGCTTTGAAAGACATGAGAGAAACCCATGATGATTCCTAAATTCTAGACCCAATTAGCTCACAAAACTATGTTGGCTTCGGAATAAAAGTAAATCAATTATCAGCTCGAACATGTTTTCACTGAACCAGGCTTCCACATGAAGGCAGGGTAAGATTTCATCCTTGTTTAGACTTACCCAGACTGTAACTAGGTTTCTGAAACTTTGAAAAAAAAGTATCAAAACTTACTAGGAAAACTGGATTAGATAGTGTAAAGACTGTCGTTTTTAAGTTTTCATAAATACAATCCTGTGACTCTTCAAAGGAGGGAAGTAAAATCTGTTTTAAGTTATAAAATGAGACATAAAGGAAGAAAATTACCTACCACACTTACATTTCAAACTTCTCTTGGGCGTCAGCGTCAACTAGAGCTGGACTTGGTGCACGGAGAGGTAATGGGTGCTTTTGGTACTGACCTGTCATAGGAATTTGCCAACAGTCCCTCTTTGCCCTTTATCATATGTTTTAATTGCTCCTACCTTGGCTGTCTAGTGCCCCACATTAGTGTTCTTCAGTGTCTACTTTACCCATCTCTCCACAGCCCTAACCGCTTTCTTTCTAAAACAAGACTTCCATGCTTATTGCAGGCATCACAAGCATCTAAAGACAATGGACTTAATTTTTTTTCACGCTTCTAAATGTTTTGGATTGGCACTATCATCATGGTAGTTGAGGGGGTCTTCCTATTGGTGCAGGTAGTCTGCTCCATATCTCGCGGACCTGTCTGAAGTCATTTGTGCCACCATGTCAGAGAACCTGAAGTGGTGATTTAGAGAGAGCGGCCGTTTTCTTCTCACAGAGGTTGAGACGTCTAAGGTTGGGCACCATCAGGTCTGCTGTCTCATGAGGCTGGGTCTACATTTTCAGAATAGTACCTTGTTGCTGTATCCTCTGGAGATGAACACTCTTCTGAGAGCTGGAAGGGATGGGGGATAAGAGTGCACTTCCTTCAACCTTGAGTCCTCCTAGGAGGATGCTGAGCCTGCGAGACTAAGAGCCTACCAAAGGCCACACTTCTGTTGCACTGGGATTAAGTTTCAACACAGATTGGGGCGGGACACCATCACTGTGGGCTGTAGAAGACACATCTCCCATGGTGGTTAGACACAGCACACTGTTATAATTTTTTTCAGTTCTTTTATTTTGCAGACTTTTTTATTGATTACTTTTTTTTGTCTCCCTTTGGCCCTGAACCTAGATGTTCTGTTCTTTGTACACATACATCTTTCTTTAGAAGTTTGTTCTAAATCTTTAGTTCAGTCTCCATGGACTCTGTGTAGAAGGTTGCCAGATTTTTATGCTCTTGACACCTAACTTTGCATGTTAGATAAACATATGCAATAATATAACAACTAAGCTTATATTTCTTCATTCATATATATGTCCCACTTCCCTGTCCTTGTCCTGCCTGAATGTGCCAGCTTCTCAACAACAGAGGCCTGAATAATTTTTACTATTCTCTCCTTCACTTCCCAAAGGGAACCAGAGGCCACCAAGTGCTTCTGGGTCTCCCTGGCTCAGACCCTTTGGAAGCAGGCTTTGTGTTTGCCAGCCCAGGCCTTGTCTGTTCCCCTCCTGTCTCTCAGCTGGTTTTCCTTCCTTCTCCTGGAAACCCACACTATCAAGGAACTGGGTAATTTTGTGAAGCATTCTTTTGTCTTCTGATCTTTACAAAAGCACACAAAATTCCTTAAGAGGGAAGTCCTCGCATTATTTTTTAGCACTATTGTATTAGGTCAGAGATATTTGAACTTCCCTTAACGACACTGGCAGCCTTGCCACTGAATGAAGCTGTTTCCAGCACAGAGTGCGATTCTCTGCCTAAAGTGCTATTCACTCCTGACCTTTGAACTTTTCACCTTTTCTTCTTCCCTCATTTTCTTCTCATTCCTCTCTCTGACTGCTCGTCCCTAAAACTTTTTAATCCAATATTGATTTATTCTCATTCAACTTTCTATAACACTCATTATTAAAATGTGAAAGAGCCCATGTTAAAACATTAACTAGCCCACGTTAGGCCTCAATTTAAGTATTCTACCATTGACAACTTAGTTACCATGTTTGGTTATTTTTTTCCTATCTATTTTATTAATAAATAAGTAAGGGCTGTATGCCAATTTCCTCATTTATCATCTATAAGGATAATGATCTTTACCTTGAAGAAGACAATGAAGCCGATAGGGATAGGTTTGTATCTGTTCTTTTGCTTTGAATGGCTTATATTTAGCAAACATAGAGGAAACAAAATACTGCCTCATTTTTATTTATGGCCATGAATTGATATAGTCAATGCAAAACATAATAATTGAATTCTGTCATTTCACATTTATGTATGACTGGAAATTTTAGGTCTCTTCCTATTAAAGCTGGTGCAGACTCACAGTGGCAAACCAGAGACCCGGTCGTTTGAGCTCTTCTGCCATGTGCGTAAGTCTAATTTGAAACCATTGTACCTTAAACTCTTACTAATTGCTCAAACTTAAAGTCATTATTTCAGTTCTTTATTAAAAATGAGCCTTTGCCCTATAAAATGCCCATAATTTTTAGTAGCTATATATCTGCTGTGTAATTTCCTCTCTCAAAAAATGTCATGCTCAATTTAATATTGGTATGTCATTTGCAACTGGCTAGGGGAGCTTTTTGAAGCTATTACATACTGTAGCTTCCCAAGAGATGGCCTCTGAAGCCTGCATCCCTGACATTCTCAGACTGTTTTCCTGGCACCATCGCACAGTGTGTTTCTCCGACCTAAAGGGCTCCCTTAGAGTGTGTTCTGCAATGGCCATTGGTCACAGTGAGAATGCTGCCCTCTGCGAGAAAGTGAACCCAACCACAAAGGTGACAAGTTAAAACAAAATGAACAAGTCTATGGATTAGAAAGATACACCGTACTAAGTTTTTATAAAGGATACCTTACATGTCATCATAATCTTTACAAAGCGGCTATTGAAAAACAAGACATGAAGAATACAATAGATTACTCAGATGGATTCATATACACTTACAGAATAATATGCATGGGATTTGCAACTTCAGTATAATTTAACATATAACTTTGCTTGTCAAAATATTTTAATAAGAAAGTTATTTTTTTTATTAAACTACCACCCAGGAAAAGATAGAAAATGCAGCAGATTAAGAGCAGTTGACTATAGAAGAGGTATCATCAAAATCAACATAATGTTCATCAGCACTGTTATTGTCATCTTGCCTTGGTTAACCTGTGATCTACAAGTGTCAATTAAATATTTTAAAATGCCAACATCAAGGTTTCAAGTAACTATGGCATATGAAGTGGGAACCCAAACGCTTGGGGAGATGCCATGGCCTTAAAGAACTAAAGATTATTTAGGAGGCTACAATTTACACATCAGATAGGGTGTATCTCTACCAATGGAAGGTAGTCAGTGATACAGCCAGAAATATAAGCATAAGAGTGGGAACTGAGGACTTTCAGATTCATCCAAGTATGAGGGAAGGTATTTCATATAGAAGTGTTGCTTGCAAAGGCGTCATGGTAAGAAATTCCCATATCTGGAAGCAAGGGGGCATAGACAAGTTGAAGGGAGAAGAAATTATCTGAAAAGTAATAGATTTTCAAAGAAGGCTAGAATGTAGCTCATTGGTACAGAGCTTGCCTGGTGTGCTAAATGAATAGATAAGGAGATAAAATATGAGGAATAAAGGAAAGAATAGAAAAAAGAAAGGAAAAAAGAGATTGGGGTTAGCCTGGGAAAGTCCCCTTTTCTCTAACATATCTTTATTGTCTAGGTAGGTGAATGAGCTCACACTGTGTGTGATGTTTATGAAGGATAAAGCTTGACCCGGTGGCCAGTGTTAGGAAGAGGAGAGCAGCCAACCATCCTTGGAGTCCCTGGAAACAAGCAATTGCATGTTAGCAATCACTTAAAGAGCAAAGGAGCCTGTGCATCTGAGTGCCCTTCCCAGCCCTTTCTCTCCCATTGCTGTGATATAATCCTATCAACGTAAGCCTTGCTTTCCGATGCTTTCCGTTTAGACTGGAATGTCTGCTCCCAGCACTTAGGAATCTTTTACTTTCATTGTGTAGTCACTCGGATTTCCTTGTGCCTCAAATACTGCCTTATAGACAGAAAAGATGTTCAGAGACTTAGCTATCTTAATTTTGTGTAGTATTCTCTCTCTCCCCGAAGACCTCCCATGTGTTAGGCAAGTACATGTCTGCTGAGCTGTACTCCCAACCTCCTGAACTGTTTTCTCAGAGATTAAGCTGGTTAGGATTGATTTTCCTGCAAATGTGTGCTTTACACGGTTGCTATTCTTTTTGCTATAACTTTAGCATAGCTTGAGACAAAAGGATATAATGGTGTGCCTTATGGGTGTGATTTCGATAATATTTTATACAATGACGAAATGCTATTCTCTATGGCAATGATTAAGGGACACTGATGGTGAATGAACACAATGTAAAATCTAGCACATCCCAGTGACCATTGTAAGGAAATAACACAAGTTAATTTTGTATTAATAAAAGTTATGTGCTCAGTGATTCCTTGTTGTCTGGTATGATAAGTAGGGTGACAGTAAATGGGCCATTTTCAAACAGACAGCATTGATGGTGTTAAAAATCAAATCTCTGCTAGCTTGAAGCTTTTCCTTGTTAAATATCACTCCCAGTTGCTGCTTTGCTTTGTCTCTGAGAAGGATCAGAAAAACTGAAGTGGATGGTCCTGCTATGTCATGTAGCATAGCCATTTGTCCATCACATATGAAGAAGGTGACAGTCTGCGGGAACCTTTTGTGTCTGTGTCCTTTGCATTCTAACAGATTGCTGAAAGACCATGACATTATTCATGTTTAAAATATGGACATCATTGGCTCTATCTTTTCTAAAGAGCATCCCTTTTCATAGTGGTAGCTTTTACTCCCATGTCTCATCCTGTTTAATATTTTAAATTTGGTGTGTTCTCTAAAAGGAATTGCTATTTTGTGATTTACAACCTTGGAGAAAAATAACATACTAGTCATAACTTTGCAGTTTTTTGTGATGCATGAAGATCAGATTTTTTAATGTTGGTTAATGCTTTGCTAATTAAAGTGTGCATGTTAATTAAAGCAGAGGCTAATGTTAATTACCTATATTAATGGAATCTCATGTAGCACCTGCCTGAAGCAATGGGTTCAATTTTCAAAATATCTCAATTAAGGCTGAAACTTTTGATTTGCATCTAGTAGGGTTTCAATTAACTGCACTGAAAACTTCAAAAACACTCTTAGGGGTGCAAAACAGCAGTGATTATATGAAGTACAGTGGAGTCTGTTAAGTTCACTTACAAAGACTTCTTTCATTAGTTTTAACTCTTTTTTTTTCTTTTTTACTGGCCAAGGTTCTATTCATTTAATGAAAGTCAGCAGTGAAAGCCAGATGTATATTATTCCCCATAATCCCATTCGCAGGAGGCTGAGGCAGGAGAATGATGTATTCAAAACCAGTCAGGGATTCATAGAAGTACATTGTCTAAACTAAAACTAAATTGCAGTGCAAACATCAGCTCTTGAAATATCTCACCAGTGTTAGCACCTGAATACATCCCTCCTTCCCTATAGCATTCTGCCCTAGATGACCATGTTTTAGTCCATGTCCCTTGCTAATGAGTGTCTTGATTTTTTTTATTTAGCCATATATAACCACTATGTATTTAACCCCACATAAGCATGTTTCAGGGGTGTACAGCATTGTTGTGTGTTTGTAAATAGCTCAATGTATTTCTTGTCTATAATGGAAGCCTGACTATTTCATTGTTGCTGTGCGCACAGCCATGGCTTCTTTCCTGTTTATGTGACTGCCCCCTGTAAAGCACCAAGTTGCCATTTGGTCTTCACAGTACGGTGTCCAATAGAAGGCTGATATTTCTGTTACTAAGTTAAATATGGCCTGGAATGGAGACGAGGGTGCTTATTTAAGATAAGCCATCATTATAACACCAGTGAGCATGTGTTTATGCTGGTGATGATTGTGTGAACATTATCTTTTAGTTCCAAACTTAACAACCTGGATGTTCTATAAGCAAACCCAGCTCATGACCTCAAGCACAGTACAACGCTTGTGTTGTTTTAGAAGATAATACGTGAGATTACCATATTAAGGGGACCAAAACTTAAAATAGTTAATTAAAATATAAACAGATAGCTGAAGACAGGTACGTTGTGATTAGTATGCATATCGCCAGCTCTCCCGAACCTACTCTGTATTTGCTAAAGTCCCAATAACAACCATTCCCACTGGGTCTTTGGAAGGGATTATGAGCTAACAGTGATAACCTTTTTGACATCTAGTATAATCATGGTTTCAGAAAAAATAGTTTCCATTACTGTGAATAATTGAAAGAGAAGTAATCGTCTCAATAGGTATATACAAATAGATTACAAACTGATTTATGGTCCCTGGAAATCAGCATCATTAACTCTTATTGTGCTTTAGCAGACTTTGACTCTGATAACGGACTGTCGACCTCAGAGGGCCAAGATTTGTCTCCATTCAGGCGTAGAGAATATCAAACAAGCATGAGATTGCCATGTGCAAGGTATGACTACCAAGGTGACACAAAAGGCACATAGCTGCCTCTGCTGTGCTATTAGCATGAGGACTAAAAAACATATTTGAGGTAACGGCAAAAAGTATTGTGTGGGCTAAAAGATGCTAGCTTTCATCTTGAAGGCAGAATATGTGACTGTCTGAAAGGATGTTATGGGTTCACTAGTGAAGACCAGTGTGGGGATAGAAGAGGCAGTGAGAGCTCTCGACCTTCAGAACACAGCTGCCTAGTGAGCCACCTGGTCAGTTAGAAGCTGGAATCAATGTAATAACTAGCTTGCTAATGCTATGGATAAGCATAGCAGACTTTCCTAGGCTGAGGCAATGGGCCAGGCCTTCACAACTAGAAGAGCAAAGTCACCAAAGCATCCAGTCCCTGTTGTATCACCATTAAGGTGGCAGATGGCAAAGCATTAGCAGAAAGACATTGAGAACAGCTGGAAAACATCTGGTGGGAAGAGACAACCTAATGGGCATACTTGGCTGTGCCAAATCGAAAGGCAATTACTGGGAATCCTAGAAAGAAACTTCTATGTATGGTTCATATGGGGGCGGTGAGCTGGCTAGAACAATAAATTCTAGTTTAGAGCTTTGGAAATTCTGAAAGAACCCTGGGAATAGACTAGAGAACATTAATTTGCTCTCTCCCCAAGTTCTAAGTAAGAACACAACTTTCAGGGGCATTTGTAAATCTGTCTTGACCTGGAATCTTCCTCCATTGCTTCAGACCTTATTTTTGAAACAAGGTCCTCACTGATCTTGGAGCTCACTGGCTGACTAGACTGGCTGGCCAGTGAGGTCCAGGGGTGCACCTATCTCTACGCAGTGGCTTCTTATGTGGACGTTGGGGATCCAAACTCGGGGACTCAGGCCAGCACTCGGCACATAGAGCTGTCTCTCCAGCCTGTGGCTTTGGATTTCTCTTTACATTTTCCTCCGTTACTGTTTGTCCTTGTCTGTCCCTATGTCAGTGTTGCCCCTCTCCTTTGTCACGAGGATCACTTATCTTTTTATAACTTCTCTACCTGTCAGGTTCAATCCAAGCAAAGCAATGTTTCCTTTTTGGAACTAATGATTTCTAACAGAGCAGTAAGGAGAAAGTTCCCTAAGAGACTGATGGGCGAAAGGGGGCAGCCGGGCGCACTGACGCCTGTTGTACAACCAAAAGAGATTCCCTCACAGATTGCCAAGACAGCATCTGCCCGTTCCATCTGCAGAGGACATGCGTATGTAGGCATGGCATGAAGGAGAAGATAAACCTAAGTAGGTCTCTGACAGAACTTCTCCCGGAGAGTCCAGCTTGGTGAGCCAGGCATTTTACTGGGCTTACTTATAGGAATGTGGATGAGGGGTCACCTGCGGGAACAAGAATGACTCAAAGACAACCTCATCACCGAAGCCCATCCCAGCCTGGGTGACAGCTCACAAAAGCTGGGAAAGGGGTTAGAGAGTGTCCTTTCCATGTGACTTGGTTGGTCTAAACCTTTCTCAGATAACTCAGCTCTTTTCTGCCCCTTTCTGTCAGCTGGTCTGGTCTTAGAGTCTCCTTGGCAACTTAGCTCAGTTCGTCTGATTGTCCTTCTGTTGGGAGGGGGCGGTGCAGGGCCTGGTGGATCTGCTTAGTCTCAGGGACTTCCTGACGCTAGTGAGCTCTTTTGAGTTGTTTCAATCTCGGAGGAAACTGTCTCCAACAAGGGGCCACATATTTTCCAGGTGCTCTCCTGACTTGTCATTGAGAAGACAGACTAGTCAAAGTATAGTCTTTCACTAAGTGTTAGACTCGATTCCCCTTCATCTGACTCCCTTCTTAAGCCTTGAACCAAAAGTAGTCCATCCCTTACTTTTTATAAATTTTTTTGGCTTAGTATTTTCCTCAAGACACAAAGCAATAAATAAAAAGAGAAAAAAAACAGTTGACAACAGGAGGGTCTGATCTCAGTTTCTAAATATTTAGAGTGCAGACATCCTCTTTAGAGAAGAGCAGGTTATTGTGAGCAGAAGGCCAAGCGGAATTCAACTGCAAAGGAAGTAGCAGGGAACACAAGGCTGAAGAGCCAGAGGTTAGAGAAGGTGGGTGAGCACAAATCCAGTGAGGGACAGTACATGTGTAAGAACCCTGACGGGCATTTCTGAGAAATGGAGAACAATAGGCAGGAGAGGTTGTGGGGGGGATATCAGAAGGGATACTGAGAAAGCAGCATGACAGAAGGCAAGGACTTTGCAAGTATTCCAAGTCCAGCCCCAAATTTCTAGGTTGCCAGGACCCCCCTATGAATCCTACATATCAGTGTATCATGATAATGTTGCATCATGCCGATGACTGGGGGAGACAATGCAGTTTGCAAGAAAGTGCCCTCACAATGAGGCGTCATTTCTTTCTGCCTCTGGACTCTGCAGGGAGAGGAGTGACATGGTGGTGGAGCAGTGAGCACAAAGAAAACAAAGTAATCTGAGTGTGCACAGGGAAGTTTCATTTCTGAAGCAAATGGGGGGAAAGTCTGGATGAATCAAACATTTGTAGGATATGGGACATTGGGCCTTTCAGAAAGTGGTCAACGTGTGTACCTTCCATAGCAGACTTGATATCGTAGCCCAGCTGCCAGCTGTTTTAACTGCTGGACACATCAGTCAGGGACTCGCTATGGAACGGAAACTGTGGCTTTGGGACTGTTGCTTAGATATGATACCTGCAAAGAAGTAGAGTTCAAAAACCGAAGCACATGACTTGGAGTCAGAAGCTCTGGGGCAATCCTTTCCATTAGCTATGTGACAAGTTCCTTGTCTCTTTCCACTGGCAAGGATAATAATCTGGTATATTGGTGCCCACTTGTTGTGATTATTAAGGAACATGTTATACACGGGACCCAAATCACAAAAGTATATGTAATCTATTACCAGAAGTATCTAATTCTATTAGAAAGTGATCTTATATTAAGCAAAATGTTATTATCCATCATTTAAGCATTAATCTAGATGCCCAATGAATATGCCCAGCTTAGGTGATAGATAGTGAACTCATGCTTAGACATCCAATTAATTTGTAATTTGCATACTGTGTCAAATAATAGGGTAAAATCAATAATTATTTCATAGGATAATAGATTATTTGAGGTAGAACTATAAAACATAAATATCCAATTATATAAGATATAAAAATTATGTTTCTTCCTAAATGTTCTATGGAATGGCAGAGAGCTGCATCTTCATCCCGAGTGTGGAGTTATGCCTAATATCAAGATGTTTATCATTTTTTGAGAACATCATTCCCTTAGGTCTGGTTCTAAAGCTACAAGATAACAGCTTAGATCAAATAAAATAAAGTAAAAATGCATTTAATGCCAGTGTGACAGGAACTCTCTTCTCATAGCTGCCTTGATTGTGACCCTGGTCATTTTTGTTTTTATCTCAAAATGCCATTCATGCTAATGTCCCACCATCCTTTACCACTTTGAATGAGCCAGGTGACTTATTGTGTGAATTGCTTTGTGTTCTAGAGCCACGCTCAGGGAATCTCATAATTTCTTTTTCTTTCACTTCTAGTTCTTCCCCAGTCATTGTTTCTTATAAACTGAAATTTTAGGGAAGAAGCGTTCTTGGATTGAGGCTTACCCTTTGTGACATGCGTGGTTCTGATGGCAGCACCTCCTGTCAGGATTTCTACTGTTTGTGGTGCCAATAGGGAGGGGGTGTTCAGAGACCTTTATATGGCTGAGATTCCCCTTATAGTTAGCAGGTAGTCAGTGGACCCAGTGCATTGTGGGGATTCAGTTCCCCATTAACAGACCCATTGGTGATACATGCTACAATCAATTATTTCTTTGGAAGTTACAAAATGGTGGACTACTAGTTGTACTATCTAGTAGACTTTTCTAGCTGCTAAAAAAGACTCTATAAAGTTTTCTTGTGCCCTCTCTGATAATTACAGTTTCTCTTCTAATGTTCGAATATCTCTTTGCTTCCCAGTATGTGGAACAATGTGTTAGAATAACAGCACCTCCCATGATGGCATTACTGTCTCTTTTTCTGGTTTGAATACAGTTATGTACAAATTTACTTATATTTGTTCAGTATGTAACTATGACTTGAAGTGATTCTGCTTGGAGCGTGTATTTTCTACATTTGCCTAAAGGCCTCCTTCAGGATACAGCTGTGTCTTTTTGTCTATAGTCAATGACTGCCTCTTTGTTCTCTTTACAAGATGATATTGCAGGCTCATATTATATTTTTCCTGCTCCAAACTCCTGAATTAATTACTAAGCAGATATCTTTCACTCTTCTTGGATGGAATTAAGCCATAAACAACCCTCCCTTGACCTTACTCATTCATTCAATCAGTATGTACTGAGTATATGTTTGTACCAGAATCCTATGGATGATATCAAAATAAATCTGGTTCATATCTCACTCCTGGGGACACTTACAACATAATCATAGAGAGGAACAATGAACACCTACACTGTAGAAAGGGAAGTTTTTATACGAGATGGACAGATTGTACAACCATGAAATTCAGGTGAGGAGGAGGTTAGTTAGCCTAGAAAAATAGGAGGAAAGAGGAGCTGTAGAAGTGGTGAGTGACTGAGTGCAGAGATGGATGAATAAGCCTTCTTTGTGAGAGGGCACAGGCTAGTCTGATGTGCGTATAGGTGGATTTTGCCATCTGTCAGAAAAGGAGCTCACAGAGGATACGTGGGAAGGTGAACCAGGACCCAGCCCTAAGAGAAACGTAAACATGATGCCGAGACATTTAGTTTTATTCTGAGGCAAATGACAACCGCCGAGGCTCTTGTGCTTCGTTTCTTGCTTTTAAAAAAAAAAAATCAGAGCAGTCATATGACTGCTCGATTGTGTGATTATGGAAAGACTCTTACAAAGGCCTTTTTCTCTTGTGGACTTTTACTCATGCAGATGGGAGCTCAATGCTGAGTAACCTAGCAGAAGCCTGCGTGATGAACCAAGCACAAGGATACTAGGTGGTCTCTTATCAGTGTGTCATACACCTGTAGATCACAAGAAAACTTCCAGTGCCACTTCATAATCAGGGTCACTTCAACTGTCCCCAGGCATGAGAGATTCTAGTGCATCCAAGATAACTGTTTCCCAAGCATAGAGCTCTTTTCTTCCTGGGTCATAATTCAAGTCTTAATATATTTCTGTTTATGCCTTGGATAAATTTGTATGATGAGTTTTAGCCTATGTAAGGCGTAGCAGAAATGCGAAAGGACCCAAACTATGAAAATGCTGCTGAAGACAGAAAGACTGGAAAGTCACACACGCCTTGTGTTCTTTTTGTGAGGTCACTTGCTGTGTTGTTGATACACTTACTGGAATGTCTGTCACCTAGTTTCACATCTTAATTGTGGTGGTTTGAATGAGAATGGGCCATAGGACATGGAGTTGAGTGCTTAGTGCCCAATTGGTGGAACTGTTTGGGAAGGATTTGGAGGTGTGGTCTTTTTGGAGAAGGCGTGTCACTGAAGGTGGACTTTGAGCTTTCAAAAGTCTATGAATGTCTATGACATTCCTAGTTATCTTTCTCTGCCTCATGCCTATGGATCAGAATGAAAGCTCTCAGTTAGTGTTTCAGCACCATGCCTGCCTGCCTGCTGCTGCCATGCTTCTCACCATGATGGTCATGGGTTCTGACCTCTGAAACTGTAAGCAAGTCCCCAGGAAACTGGTTCTTCTATGAGGTACCTTGGTCATGGTGATTTTTTACAGCAATAGAAAAGCAATTAAGATATATGTACATATACATACATACATACTATGAAGCAAGCTACTAGCATCTAAAAGATGACTGTTCTGTCTTGGATGTAGCAGAGAACATAAACTATTAAATCTGAATTGGGAATATTAAAATAATTTTGAAGACATTCTTTGTGAAGAAAAGCAACCTTAGTGATACTTACAACTACAGTCCTGTTATAATTGATGCTTAGATTCTGAAAGTTGCACATAGAAGAGATTCTGTGTAGGGTTATGATGTATATCATAAAACTTGAAAAATAATTGCTGGCCTTTCAACAGGTAAATTGTTCTATCCCCTCCCCTTTGAAAACTAGCAGCTGAGCTGGGTACATTTTTGAGTCTGAAAGCGATCCATTTAGGAGGTTGACCAGTTAATAAGCATTTTCTCTTTCCCTGACTCCTTTGGAACTGGATTTTTCCTGTCCTGTTTGCATGATCAAGTGTTATTTTCTACTATATCTTTGAGAATTCCGTTTTCAACCATTGTCTGAAACAAGATAAAGTTTCTTCATGTCAGAGTTTATTGAATCCTTTATCTTATTTCATAGAGACCTGCTAAAAACTAGATGTCACTTTAAATTTAAGTCTGTAACAGAGGAGATTAGTAATGTCCAAGGGCTTTCATGTTCACAAATTTCAGGGAAGCCCAATCCATTTTTAAAACTGAAAAGAATTTCAGGTGAAGCCAGGTGGTGGTGGTATACGCCTTTAATCCTAGCACTCTGGGAATCAGAAGCAGGCAGATTTCTGTCAGTTTGAGGCCAGCCTGATTTACAGAATGAGTTCCAGGACAGCCAGAGAAACATGGAAAAGCCCTGTCTTGAAAAACAAAAAGAAAGAATTTCAGGTTATTTTGGTCAAAATCCCATCTTACAGTCAGATTAGCAGCCTCAGATACTGATTAGAACCAACCGTGAAACTACTCCTGCAAGGACACAGCTTCTTCTAGCAAGACTATCAGTAAGGTATCTCAGGAATTCCCGCACAACAGCTCACTCACTCACTCAGCACACAGTTTTCTGGGCACCGGAGAGGCAATTGTGAATAAGAAAGATGTAGACTCGTGTACAAAATTCTCCAAAACAAACAAACAAACAAACAAACAAAAAAGACATGGTCCCTGCCATTGTGAAATTTACTTTCTAGTGGAATCTGAATTAAAAACTCATATTCTAGAAAAATGCAAACTAACAAGATAAAACAAAATGAGTCAAATGTAGTCATAAATATCAGGAAACTCAAAGATAGAGGGGTGGGGCAGAGAAAGAGAGGGAGAGTAATTGGGGAAAGAAAAGCCATTAAAACAGATTTTGGAGATAAAAATGTGCTAGTCCTGTGCAAAGGAGAAGAGGAAAATTCCAGGCAGAGAGAAGTACATGGCCACAGTGGAAAGGAAGTAGGTCCATACCAGAAGCGATACTGAAAGATGTGTCTAGCCACCAGGAAGACAAGTAGCTCTGCAGGCTGGAGTGATAGACAACGAGGACGGAATACTGCAGGTCCCTGAAGTTTCTGGAGAGGTGTGGCTACAGCACACAGGTTGCCAATATAAGAAGTCAGATGTAAACCACTATTTCAGAGAAATGTTCATCCTGACCAAAATAGATTTAGAGCGTAGCACCTAATTCATGTCATTGGCTCATCTGTTCACTCTGCCCCTAAAATCAAAAGCAACAGGAAATGGAGGATATAGTTTTGCTTACCATGATCCTTACTTAGAATACCAGTATATCTGATAGGAATAGAGACATCAAGGAAGAGGGGAAAAAAAGGCATGTGTGAGGAATAGAAACATCAAGGAAGAGGGAAAAAAGACATGTGTGTTTCCTTTTGTTTGTCTTTAATGACTATGATTGCTCAGAGACCTAGTGAGAATTTTCAGGAAAATCTAAGCAGCATGGCAAGTTCTACACATTGTGAGTAGTCTTGATGGTCAGTGGTCAACCTGTATCTACACACACACACACACACACACACACACACACACACAGAATCACTATTGCAGAAGGATGTAGTGGGGGAAGGCGGATGGACACAGATCTCTCAGAAAATAGTAATTGTTCTTTTTAGCATTTGGAGAACCTGTCGAGAAGGGAAAGAATTATTGTCCCGATGTTTAGGGTTCACTTTAAATCTTGGGCTTTGCGGGCCCTGTTCTGGTAACTGCTCTTTACTCTCATGGCATTTGCGTATTGTCCCCTGGATCTTCTATTTCATGTGTATGTCCTGCATTCCCTTTTCCTCCTCTTGGGTTCTCCTCTCCCACGGACATACAGGAGCCTGTTTCTGAATCACTGTGAACTCTTCTGACTCTGGGGCCCATGGGGAATCCTGACTTTTCATGTCTTCCTGTCTGAGACCCTCACCTCCAAAGCGCTGGTCCCAGATAAGTTTTAAACTTCGGTGAGAAGAGTGAACACCCAAGACGTGGGTGTGCTTCTCTAGGCTTCCTCACATCTCTTGTGCACAGAGATCTCTTTAAAATATAATGTTTGAGTATTTATTCCATTTATGTGCTTGTGGGAAGGGGCGTGTGTAGAGCAATCCGTTCTCTTCTTCCACTGTGAAGGTTTGGGGGCTGAGCTCAACCTGTCAGCCTTAGTAACAAGCGTTTTCACCTGCTAAGCTGCCTCAGCGACTCTGCCAGTAGATTTCTACCCATTCTTTTTTCTTAAATCGTGGGCTCGTGTGTTTTGTCTTTAACTGAAGAGAATTAAAATGAATGAAATTGGAGATACTCCATGTTGATATGTTAACACCTGTGCCTTTGCAGTGTGAGTCAGCATATAAGATGCTTTTATCCCATTGAAATAGCTAACGGGAACTGGGATAAGGGAGTGCACACAGTAGGGGGAGCGCCTATACGTGTGGCTTTGTGAATTGCTGCAATAATTTTATCTAACATTGAGGGTTCAGTTCACTCAGCAAACATTCTTTGTTTCCTTCAGAACCTCCCAATTAGACTCAAGTAATGCCTTTGGGTTATTATGATTAATAGTCAATAGAATAAAAAGCAATGGTGTTTTCTAAAAAATGCTGGCATTTCCTACAAGTATAGCTTTAAATAAAATATTAGCAGTTTAGGGGCTGGAGAGATGGCTCAGTGGTTAAGAGCACTGACTGCTCTTCCAGAGGTCCTGAGTTCAATTCCCAGCAACCACATGGTGGCTCACAACCATCTGTAATGAGATCTGGTGCCCTCTTCTGGCCTGAAGGCATATATATATAATATGTATATACAATATATATATATATATACAATAAATAAATAAATATTTAAAAAGTTAACAGTTTAAAAGTAACTTTTCATAAGTCCTTTTTCTCCATCTCCATATATTTCTCATTAATCAGTGGACTATATCTCAACATAATTTCTAGATAAAATGTATTTTCTCCTTTTTAAATACTTTGATATTCTCATTTATTTTTACAGCATGTTCCAGCATGTCTCCAGAGGCACACAGCATTTTTATTTTCGTAAATTTATATTAGTTACAGTATCCAGCTGTTTTAGATATAGGATCATTTCCTGTTGGTACTGTTTCCAGGACAATTCTTTTTTTCTCCTCACAAAAATGAAAAATGTAATTTAACAAAGATATCCTATAATTGCCTTCATATCTAGCAAGGTATCTAGCAATCTGAATACCTTATTTTATTTAAAACATCTGTCTACATAATGTCTAGCAATTGTCTAAAGCTATATCATCCATGGGAAACACAGCTGCTGCTATTTTTATTTAATTTATAAGAACCAACAAAAATGTCTCTTTATTGTGTCTTCTACTGTTTTATTACATGCAAGATATTTTCATAAATGAGAATAGCTTACCTTTTGGGTTCTGGCAATTAAGTTAGTGTCTTTCAAGTTGAAAAAGGCCATTGTCCACAGTCTTAAAGTCACTATGGAAACATTCTATAGAACAGTAAGCTTGTGTTACATAAGTATATATGTATGTATATGAATATACGCACATGTATATATTTAGGTGAGCAACATATATGTAGTATATATATATTGCACACATGTCTGTATATGCACATATCTAGCAATATATCATAATAAAAGGGTGGCATGCTGTACTTCTTGTGTAACTAATCTTATACTGGAGGGACATTTTAATTGCTAGCCCTCTTAATGTATGTTTTCACTTACAATAAAGTCTTGTGCTGAGAAGTCTTTCTACTGATTATAGCAGTCAAATGATATTTTGTTACTCTTTAGAAAAATGCATAGAAGAAAGGTGGGGGCATCCACATAAGGTCTTTATCCTGGGAGGATGTTGAGTTTTACACAGAGAAACCCATTTGTGAATTCTACTTATTGTATATGACCCTTGAAGGCAATTAATTAAGTCTTTAACTTTTACTAGATTGTATCAATTTTGACTTAGCTGACTGTGAAAACAACAGATGCCTCGGCTTACAATAAGAGGAAAGTGCATAAGGAGAAAGCTTTTCCAGGGAAATAATCAAAAGATTCCTATTTGGAACACTAAGAGTATGAAAGGGAAATGTTTATGGTCCCCTAGTGACACGCTGTTATGATTGACAGGAAAAACCAACATGCCTGCCACCTGAGACATCTTGTTCAGGAACTTTCTGGAGGGTAGTAAATTGGTGTTGGCACAAACACAAAAAAATAAAATGACTTGATTCAGCACTTTTCAATTCTAAATCCCCAAACACTAAAGAAAGCAGTAAATATTCATCAAATGATCAAAATTTATATTGATTTTTATTCTACATTAGCAGCTCAAAGTTGAGCTTCTTGACAGGGTGGATGTCGGCGTGAATGATTCTCTTTGAAATGAGGATACAGGCTCTGAACTGAGGGCTACCATGCATTCCTGAACTATAGACCCTGCTTATTAGAGCCCTGGGAGGCTGAATTTTCAGAAGAAAGTATAAGGGCACTCTTGTTTGGTTCTGTTTTGATAACTAAATTGTTATTATTAGTATGTAAAGTAATTCTTGTTGTTCCTGCTTTACTCCCCCTGCCCCCCTGCCCTTTTCCATTTAAAGACAACTATTCTATAGAAATTCAAAGGAACTGGAGTTCTTGTGATAGCCAGAGACTTTGCAGTAGCTTAGTAGCATGGTAGTGTTTCTAGGCATCCCTGTACTGAGGGAGGAGCTGCTAGACCTGCAGGCTGAGAGAGCTCTGGCTGTATCTTCACGATATACATTTTAAATTTTGAGTTTCTGGTGGAGAATAAACACGAGTTTTCTGCAGGTTAGTGTGGAGGGTAGGAATCAGGCAGCGACGGCTGCAGAATGCAAACACAGACTTACTGCATCTGTCACTATGCAGAGATTTGCTAAGGGAACAGTAATGGAGAAACATGGAAAATTCTAATCTTCCCCCCCAGTCCACACCTTGTAATCACACTTCCCCCCACCGTAGCTCATGACACAAAATGCTGAATTTTTAATGAGTTTAACCTCTTGCATTCCAAAAAGGAAAGGCAGAATGGTGGGTGAAGGCTCTACAAATGCAACTGGGTGTCACGGTTGGTTTTTGTCTGTTAGAAGGAGGTGGTTTTTGTTGCATTAATAAACATCCCATATGTCATTAAAACAGAGGGGAAGACATTTCTCTTTATACATAAATGCAAGGGAAACAAAAATAGTGTTGATGTGAATGTCCCCACTTTGTTTGAATGTTACCATTTAACAAGTCTCATTAAAAATACAGCTTTAAAGTTAAATTTCCTACATATTATAGTGAATGTTTTATTGATTTGCAAACAAATCAATAAAAATAGCAATGATCACTTAGAAATCTAAATTATTATTTCTGAGTCTCTTAAATAAAGATATAAGAACTATCCCTAACCATCCCTAATGCTAGGTTTTCTGGAATGACACTATAATCATATTGCTATATATGTAATATAAAAAGATCACTATACACAATAATATTTACTGAAAATAATATTTAAATAGTCGAACATTCTTAATTTTTCCACATTTTATTTGCTCGGTGTTCCTGTATGTATGTGTGCAGTGGTCAGAGAACAGCTTTCAGGAGTTCATTCTCTCTACCGTCATGTGGGTCCCAGGCATCAAGCTTGGATAAGTGCCCATCAAGTCATTCCTTTGACCCTCATGTTAAATATATATATATATATATATGTATGATGCACATATGTGTTATATATACTTTTTATATATAATTTATATTTAGTGATAAAAAGAACATTCTAAAAGTATATTGTTTCCTTGACAAATTCTGAAGGATATTCTTACTCTTATCCTTGAATGAATGTTGAGAATTTCTGATGAATCCCAGCTTTTCTGATTGTAGATTTTATAGTCCCTGAGGACACACACAATGGCAAGCCTACATTTGTATTTTGGGCAATGTCCTACATATAAAGCCATTCACGATATATTTGTTGAAGACCTTCAATCATTGTTACAAAGAAATATTTCTTCCTGTGTCCTACCTCTTACTCTGGGAAGAAACCTTTGGTATCCTACTCAGATATGTGTGTTGTCTGGAAGGGTGACATAGGATCACGTGTATTATAATAATATGATAATAATCTCACTATTTCTGTCTAGTCAAAATGTACCTAATAATGGGTATGTGGATTAAGGACTAGACAGAGCCCATTTCTGGACACAAAATGTACTTTGAGTTTCGAAAGTGAATTATGGTAAGAAATTTTGAACCACTAATCATGTCAATAAAAACTAAAAGGAGAAAGGAAAAAGGAATTCTCTTTGTGACTAGAAAAGGAAAGAGCTGTGGCTCAGAACGAAGATGGGCAACTCTGCCCCACAACGCACGGGTGGGAAACTCTGGACGGCAGACAACTCTCCAACAAAGACCAGAGACAAGGAGAAGACTGAGCCAGTCGGCCATCAAGAGCAAGTGTCCTGAGAACATGCCCTCCACCATCCTGGAGCTGAAGGGTAGGGCTGAGGTGAACAAAAGCTTAACTAGGTTATTTGGTAGGAAAGAGGAGAGAGATTGGAGGCAGCAGATACAGATAATAAATACAAATATAGTTTTCCAGAGTGAAGAAAGACAGCATGGAGCTAGAGCCAGAAGACACACCAGTGATAACTACTCTCTTGACGTTAGTTTTCATTTCATTTTTTTTTTAACCATGAGAAAAGCAACAACATTAGGGAAGCTAATGTGTGAATGTAAATAACACAGGGTTGAAAAATATAGTGTAGGAGAAAAGGCGGTTTTCACGGACATCATTTATGGGCACTAAAGAGACTTCTAGTATATAAGTGGAGGAATTGGCTTCACTTAGAAACAGGGACAGTACAGAAACAGGAGGGACAGTGGAGAACATGCAAGCTGAAAGCAGGAGGCTGGATTTTGTGGTAACCTACCAAGTCTAGTATGATATACGTTTTGAAAGAATAAACTTCATTTTATTGGGGGGTTAATAAAGATATTTTAATGTAGGTTTAAGCATAAGGGTTAGGAGACAAGGGCATTCAGAAGTAGCACCCACCCAAAAGTCTGCGTGTGAGGTGTAGGTTTCTTTAACAGAGTCACAGTTTACTGTTCCTTACAATAGTCAAACAGCATCAAAGGGCTTCTAAGGAGAAACAAAAGAATGATTTGAAGAAGGGAATACATTTGAAGGACAGCAGTTCGAGGTCACGGTCACTGAGTGTGTGTTATGCCCACAGCGTCTGAAGGAAGACAGCGAAGCAAATCTAAACACAAGTAAGGGGATCGCCCCTCGCAAGCTTGAAATATCTTTGTATTGTCGGAGTGGCTGTGATTTGTCCTTCCTGGCGTGACGGTGGCATATACTTAGAGTTTAACGCGAGGCCTCTGAGACCAGAGTCATGGTTTGTCTTTCACAGAAGTCTGTTCTAGTCATCCTCACTTGGTTATACTTTTCTGCTGGGTGTTTGAGGCCATGTATGTAGCCCAAAATTAACCATATTTTCTTTTGTCAATTAAGTTCAGGCAAGGCTCTTTAAGGAGAAGAGCCCTGTGGCTCTTTCAGTTTTCCGTCTCCCACCACTGGTGCCATCTCCCAGCAATATTGTAGTTTAAAATTTAGTTGTCCTATGTAAGACTCGAAATGTGACAAGTACTTTTAACAATCATCGGCTCTTTTAAGGTTTTTGTTTGTTTTTGTTTTTCGAGACAGGGTTTCTCCTTGGCTTTGGACCCTGTCCTGGAACTATCTCTGTAGAGCAGGCTGGCCTTGAACTCACAGAGATCCGCCTGCCTCTGCCTCCCGAGTGCTGGGATTAAAGACGTGCACCACCACCACCGGCCTGACTCTTTTAAGCTTTAGCTCTCTGATGAGAAACCAAGTAAGAGTCGTAAGTGATTACTTTGATAAAACATAAAGTCTTTTGTGTTAAGCAAGCTTCTGTAAACCTATACTATCTTTAAGTTTTAACTTCCATAAGAAAGTTGTGACATATTTTCAATTTCTAGTTTTGTCCTAATCTGTTTTGTTTTATTTTGGAATGGTCGTTTTCCTTAAGACAAAATCTCCATGATAATTTCCCCTCTTCTTTAGATGAGAAAACTTGGTTTGTTTTTTTAAACCAATTATATATTCTACAACTATCTACGTATTTTTTCTATTTCATGGTTCTTACCTGATTTAGTTCCTTGAAAAATAGCATTTTATTTTTAATAGAACAATGTATTTCAACAAAATATTGCAAACGCATGCCAAATATGTTAACAGTTTGGGAACATATTTTTTTTTAAATCATTTAATCTAACTAAATTTGTAGAGAAGCAAATTCTATTATATCAGGCACTTAGAAACTATTTTTGACTTTTTTAGGGGTGGCGGGTTGATTTTGTTGTTGTTATTATTTTGAGACAGGGTTTCTCTGTGTAGCCCTGGCTGTCCAGGAACTCATCTGTAGACCAGGCGGGCCTTCAACTCACAGAAATCCATTTCCCTCTGCCTCCCAAGTGATGGGATTAAAGGCATGCACCACCACCACCTGGCTAGTCATTATTTTCTTTGTTTGTTTGTTTTTTGAGATGGGGTTTCTCTGTGTAGCCCTGGAAGTCCTGGAACTCGCTCTGTAGACCAAGCTAGTTTGTGTAACAAGGATATTTTAATCTATATTTAAGGATGCAGGTTAAGTGAGGCATTCAGAAATAAGACCCATCACAAAGCATAGTTACTGGCTTTTCTACGAGAAGGCTGTCAAGATTAACATTCTTAAGAAGCTTAACCCACCAAAAGATGCTGAAGCATGAAAAGTACGTGTGAGAGCACAATTCAATCCATCCGTGTTACGGTTTAGAGGTAACAGTTACTAGAATCTCATAGATGCCCATGGTCTGGGATGCTGTGTTTCCAACCCAGTGAAAGCTGCTGATTCCCTTCCCACTGAGTGTACCAGTCAGGGTTCTCCAGAGTAACAGAACTTCTAGAATGAATTCCCCCTCTTTGCAGGCTGTGGTCCAGCTAATCCTAAAATGACTGACTGTGAATGAAAAGCCCAAGAATCCAATAGTTGCTCAGTTCAAGAGGCTGGATGTCTCAGCTGGTCCTCAGTGTATGCTGGAATCACATTGAAGTGGGCTCTAATGCCAGTGAAGAAATGGGCTTGCTAGCAAGATGAGGGCAAAGAGCAAAAGCTTCTTTCTTCTGTGTCCTTAGGCGGCTGCCAGGAGAAGGTGTACCAGATTAGGGGTGTGACTTCCCATTTCAAGACTCAGATTAAAGGCCTATGTCTTTCTACCTCAAGATCCAGATTAGAAGTGGACCTTCCAACTTCAAATTACACAACAACAAAAAATCCCTCACAGGTGTGCCATCTCTTTGGGGGTCTTAGTTCCAGATGTAGTGAAGTTGACAACCAAGAACAGCCATCACACCGATCTCTTTGCAAAGTGTACCAAGTGGCAGGAGATCTGCAAGCATAGTTAGGCTTAAGGTGACAGTCTCACCCTGGTGGAAAGAGAGATAGGAGAAGTTCATGGCCATCGCATGAGGTGACAATCTCATTCTGGTGGAAAGAGAGATAGGAGAAGTTCATGGCCATCGCATGAAGTGATAATCTCATCCTACTGGAAAGAGAGATAGGAGAAGTTCATGGCCATTGCAAAGAGTGTAATGGCTTTGTTGGCTCTTTGTTATGCTCAGAATAGTGTTTGAATCCCCTAACGTGTACCCTCTACTTTGTACACTTTCTATGCCCTTTACTTTAGCCTCTTCATTCAGATGCCCTGAAGCTTCAGTCACCGTTCTTTGAGTGTGCTGTGTCCTTTCGTGACTTCAGGCCCTTAAACAAATCAATTGTCCTGCCTCTAGAGATAGCGTCACCTACCAAAATCATACTTATCACCTCAGTTCTGGTTCCAACACTTTTCGTCAAGCCTTGCTGACTAGTCCCTGCCTTCCAGTGGTGGTTTTATTTCCGATACCAATGCCACTAGGCTTAACTGTAGTGGTTGGCATGGCTCCTTCACCTTCCATGCAGTTCTCTCGTGGAAGAAGAGAATGCGGTTTATCTTCCTTTTACCCACAGCAGCTGGTAGTTCCTGAGATACGCTAAAGTCTCAGCAGATGGATGAGTGATAAATGAACGGGCAATTCATTTATTAAGCATTAAGCAATTACTTGTTTAATGCTTGCCTTGGTCCAGACTCGGGCAAGGTGCTCAGGGTGCAAAATGTCCAAGGAAGCAGACATGGCTACTCCTAATATTTGGAATCCAAAGACAATCAGAAACTATATTAAACACCAAACATAAGAAGTTTACATTTACATGTGCTGTGTAGGACAGTAACCTTGTCCTGAAATAAAACAGGACTTAGTAGATCTGGGTCAGCAACGCCATTGTGAAAGGACTCTCTGAGAAGTAGTGTGTCAGGTGTAAGCTGAAAGATGAAACATTATCCAAAGAATGTTCCAGAAAAAGGGAATAATATAAGGGGGAAATCCACTCAACAAGTAATAACTGGATAAAAATTTGGAGTGTTTAAAGAAGTAGAGAAGGCAAAGATAATTAAAGAGGGCAGGAGCAAGGCAGTTGAGAGGGAAGATATCAGAGGTCTAGCCTAGGCAATAAACTGCTTAGGCCATGGGAGAATCTTGTGTCTTGGGTCTGAGTGCAGGAATAAGCCAGTTTGCGTTTATAATGACACTCTTGCCAATATAGGTGAAAACAATTAGAGGAATAGGAGTGACTAGGAGGAGAGACACACTGAAGAGTGACTGTAACTCCAGGAAGAGGAAGAGGGAGAATGAAGCCATAGCAATGCCAACTGGGAGAAGCTGGAGATGCACTGTGGGGGACGGATCAGCATCAGAAGGAGTGGCTGATGGGAAAGGAAGGAAAGAAGTCAAAATGGTTCTTTAGCTTCTGGATATTTGTTTAGCAAGAAAAGACCAGTAGGGGTAGAACTGGAGGATCTGGAGAGTGTGAGACTGCAGCTGCTTTTTAAATAACAGAACCTAAAAGATTCTAAGTTGGGTGATTGGCTGAAAGCATCGCTATATGGATGGCATGTAAGGCACTGATCAAGGGTATGACGGACAGAGCCCCACCCAAGCTCCAACACACAGTGCTCTCAGCTCTGATGCGAGAGCAGCTGGTGAGGTAAAATGAGTTTGGGATGTTGGAGAAGAGGAGGTGGAACAACCGAGGATTTACCGCACTGGGTCTGCCAAGCTGTGTTAACACCTGGACTGGAGGATGGAGAGGCCCTTTCCCTCTTCCCATCACAGCGTCTGTCCCGGGGCTCTCGTGTCATTCCAGTGTCAGCTGTTGCACTTAGATTAGTGTCTAAGTCCCACTATTCCTACAAGATTGGAGAGCTTGGGATGCTCCACTAGTACCTCTAGCTCAGTTCATTTTTCCCCATCTGCTCGATATTTGTGAAACCTGGAAATGAGGAGCCATGCCCACCATGAAAGTCTCATTCTTCTATTTAATAAAAATATTCCCAAATCCTGCTTTTTTAAACCTATTTTTAAAATTTAAACAGGCTAAGCTTCCATAGTTAAAATATAGCGATGTTTTAAAGTACCCACAGTTATTATAAATGATAATGACAACCCTTTTATCCAGAGAAATTGTGGCACTGTTTTTAAGCATGATGTTTTCTTCCAATCTCTCACCTTCAAGTTTATGTTTGGACTAAAATATAGCATTGGAAAAAAAATTAAGAGAATCTAAAAAGAGATTTAGAATGGCAAAGCCACTCAATCTCAGCCAAGGGAATTGTGTAGTTATATTTCCTAAGGAAATTTGGGAATTAATTACTAAAAACAGGAAGTAGAAATAGAGATGGACAGGAAAGGCCTGGGCTGTCTCTTCACCTGCTCGTCAGTGACGAAAACTTTCCAGGCAGGAAAGAATTTAAGCGAGTAGCTGTATTTTGAGCTGCTCTGTGCACTCTTTTTCACACACCCGTGTTAGAGATAGTTAATCTGTGCACGTCCCTGCAGAGGGACGAATGTCGAATGTTTTTCTGAGTGGTGATGAGTCCCTATTCTGCCTTCTGAGTGAGCCTTTTGTGAGCAGACTCACACTTGAGACCACCGCCCAGCATGAACCGCAGCCCAGCACATTTCTTAGTATATTAACATGGACAGAAGCTTCTGCAACAATGTCCCCAGTGACCCAGACGTGCTATTCTAACAGGGTTTTCCACAGAGTACCCAGTCTGGAGTAAGTTCCTCATTGTGCCCCTAGATTTCTGGTGGTGGTGGTGGAGGGTGGTTGTAGCATTTGGGAGAACTGTTCTTAAATTCTTTGACTATTGTTTAATATCTCTGTCATCTTGTTTGTCACATAAAGATTTGACATAAACTTTTAATTAATATTTATTTGTGTGTGTGTGTGCTTTTGTGTTTGTGTGGAGGGTGCATAAGTCTGTGTGTGCAAAGGTCACAAGAGTGTGTTAGATCCCTCAGGGCTGGAAGTTACAGGCTTGTGGGATTCTGGGCTTCTTCTGTGGGTCTTGGATCCAAACTCTTACCCTGATGATTGTGAAGCAAGTACTCTTAACCACTCAGGCATTTTTACAGCCCCTGTGTGCTCTTTCAGTCTTTTTTCTAACCATCAATTAGTTTTATTCTTTAAAACACATCCCTCTTAGAGCAGTGGGCGTTCTCTCAGGCCCCGTGACATATAAACCTCTTAGCATTCTTCCATACACAGCTCTGACATTCTGCATGCTTCTTCTTCCACATCTTTAATAAAACACAAGGTGACACTGGATTTAACATCTTCTGTGTGACTTCCCACCAGTCATGCCTCTTCTTACAACTGCATATATTACATGTAGTTTCTTTTATTTTTTTAAATTTGTGGTGCTTAGAATCAAATTCAAGGTTTCATCCATGCTGAGTAAGGAAGGGCCCTACCACTGAGTTACATCCCCAGTCCTCAATATAACTTTTTTTCTCTAATTTTTGAGATTATAAATTACAGCATTTTTCCATTCCCTTCCCTCCCTCCAAACCTTCCCATAAGTCACACCCATAAACTCACTAATAGAACCGCTTAGCTATGAGCTGATCGAGGGCAGCATAGACTTGCCACAGCGGGTGGGGAAAGCCCGTGAGACCTCAGCCTAACACAAAGAACTCCAGGCAACTAAGGAATGCTGGGAGCAGGAGAAATAGTCTTCCTCAGGGAAGAGCATACCAATTAGTTATCCAATACCAATGCTCATCCCTGAAAGCATGCGTACAGATGGAGCAGGTTATATTTAAGAATATATATTATGTACATGTACATATAGAATTGCATATGTGTATAATTCTTAATCTAATTGAGTCTCTTATTCAAGTCAGTTGGTTTGAGCAAGAAAAATTTAGATTGATGAGTAGATACTGCTTTTGAACTTTGTGAAACTAATACGTAACTATAGTAATCTAAATGTTATCTCTTTAAATTTTCTGTGGAAATTTAGGACATTCATAGCTCACTGCTTATGAACACCAAAAATGTACGATTTCTAATGGTTTGGGTCCTTCAAGTGATCTGCACTCTTTCCTCCGTTGCTGAGTCTTTTTAAAGGAGAGTCCAGGCCAAAGGCTGTCGTCGGCTCTGAATGCTAAGAGTAGGAGGGCACGTCTGCTGGACATGATTTTCTAAGAAAACACATAATATTTTCATGAAAAATCATGAAATAACAGTTCTAAGATTGATCAGAAATGCTAGTGGAGGTGTTTGATTTTGTGAAATACACTAAGAAAAAAAGAAGGGTCCCGCAGTCCACCGTGCGTGAGAACTCTGTGTTGCTTCCTCTCCTCCAACACAGAGAAGTGCAACCCTGAGGGGGACTTCATTCTCAGTCTCAGCAGGTGTTTTAGAGACCCCAAAGCCACAGGGATCGTGACGGTGGCAATAAATAAAACATCTATCCAATGCCTTCCCATGCAAAAGTAGGTGAGCTTTCTTTGGCCTCTGGTTGATTAAAAAAAATCTAAAAATTAAAAAGGGAAAAGAAAAGAAAAAATTAACATGGTGATATTATTACTATTTCTTTGCAGCAAGCCCCCAAGTGTTTATGATTCAATGACCCAAGCCTATGTGTAAAACAGTCACTACACTGGTGGTTCTCAACCTGGAGGTTATGACCCCCTTGAGGGCCAAGTGACTCTTTCACAGGAGTTGCCTAAGACCATTGTAAAACACAGATATTTAAATTACAATTCATGACAGTAGCAAAAAAAAATTTACAGTTATGAAGTAGCAATGAAAATAATTTTATGGTTAGGTTCATCACAACACAAAGAACTGTATTAAAGGGTCACAGCATTAAGAGGGTTGAGAGCCACTGCCCTGTATCCATGATTTAAAATTATTAAGACAATAGTTCAGAGAGTAAAAAAAATGTAATAAATGAAGTATATGGCCATTATTAAACATGTACTAGAATTAAAAGAAGGTATTTTACTTTTCCCCAGTGAAGAAAATAAAAAAGCATTCAAAAGAGAAATTGTGTTTGTGTGTGTGTGTGTGTGTGTGTGTGTGTGTGTGTGTGCAATACCCCAGTGTATGAATTGAATGGAGACTTCTTTTAAAAAGGGATATATGTGACAATGTGAGGAAGAGTATTATTAAGGAATTTCACAGAATTTTTATGTAAAGTCTTATCATGCAGTGTTATGATCTCAGGGATACTTTGTAATATTTACTGGGTCTTCTGAGAGTTCATTTATTCAGGTCATATTTTAAGAAAGAACTTATAAGATTCAGATCTATAATGTAATTCTGTAATATGCCCAGCTGATCCCATTAAATCCAACCCTACACAGGCTGTATAATGATGTGAACAATTCCCCTCCTTCAAGCTTCTGTCCCTCACTGGAAATGCATTCCTGCTGGGCTAAGAGGGCTGTTCTCCTCTGCATTTCTCTGCAGGCTGAGGTGCAGCTCTGCTACCTGGAAGCGCAGAGAGACGCTGTTGAGCAGATGTCCCTCAAGGTCTACAGCGAGCAGTACACCAGCGGCAGCAAGAGAAAAGAAGAGTTTGCTGGCATGTCCAAGACGCATTCGGTGGGAAGCAATGGGTAAGGGACTGTCCTTCCTGTTTCATTCTCTCTATCCTACTTTTTCAGCCACGTCCCGGCTTAGGTGTCACGCGGGCCTTTCCTTCCTAGCTAGCAGACGAGGAAAGGTTTGATGGAAGGCTGGAGTTGAGGACGGTGGGCTTTATCAGCCTCTACCATCTAAGCCAGAACTTCTGAACTTTGTTACTATCTTGTAAAAGACAGCGTTGTGTTTCCTAGGAGTATTTTTAAATTATATTTTATCGATAATATTGGTCTTTTTTCTGCATAGATTATGTTCAAACTCCTATTCCCCCCTTGCTTTGACTTCACTGCCTATGTTAAGGTTTATCGTATTTCTAAACAAAAGAACTTCATTGGAAACTTGGAAGAACATAGTATGGAGACCTAGTAATCATTTAGAGAGCACGGTTTAGCTAGCCACTTCGATTCACCCAAAGTCAGCTGGAATTATGGACTAGTTCTTGACTCTGTTTTTAATATTTGAGACAGGGTCTCACGTAATCCAGGTGGCCTTGAGCTCACGTCTAGCCAAGGCTGACCTTGAACTCCCCATTCTCCTGCCTCTACACCTTGAGTGCTGAGGTAACAAGTATGTGCTACCCTGCCTGGAAAAGCTAACACCTGAGCTGTTTATAGTATGTTTATACTATATATTGTATAGTATGTGAACAGTGGCGGTGGCAGCAGTGACCCAGGAGCTATTTTGTTTAGCCTGAGATGTATGGTTCCACTTAGCTAGGACTTGCTGCCCATAGCCTTCAATATTTCCTACTGTCCATAAAGCAATACAAACATTTCCCAGTGTATTTATATATTTCTGTTTTCTAGTGCAATTCTAATATTTAATAGATGACCATTAAAGAGTAAAAGAGATAAAGTTAAATTATTTCATAGTTTTAATAGCTTAGTAATAAGTATACTTAGTAAAATATAAGCAGTCAGCCTTTTTAGGTAGCAAGAGATAGACCCTGGTCTCCAAATTTATATTACATGTTTATAGTATTATATAAACCTGTGGAAATAACTCTGTCCAGAATATTCCCTGAAAGGCAACAGAAGAGAAGCCCTTTCTTGCCCTTGGGTGCATCTATTATTTTTTATTGGGAGGGGTCTTTTTTGGGGCAGGGTCTCACTGTATACCTCTGGATGTCTTGGAACTCGCTGTGTAGACCAGGCTGACCTCGAATGACCTGATCCACATGCTTCTCTGCTTCCCAGGTGCTGGAATTAAAGGTGTACCACTATGCCCACCTGCACTGACCTTTCAAAGCACTTAGATTTATAATGGACTTACAACCCTTGTACAATGTTGTGGGTTAAGTTAGCTCATAGGTTAGAGATTCTGTCCTGTTATTATAACTCAGGGTATAAGAATATAAGAAAAATATCAGAGTCATGATTCTGTTAAGAAACGAGAAGAAATAATTTCTATTTGCCATTCTAGCAGGTTGTGTTCATCACCTGAGGCCTGCTGGGAAGGGGATCAGCAGCGAGTGAGAAGGAAAAGGTTGAATCTTAGAGCTGTTTAGAGGCCTTAATGTGCTTTAATTTCTCAAAATCCCTAAGCCCTCTCTGGCGTGCATGCAGGCACAGACTTTAGGTCACATTCTCGTGTTTTCTAAAAGCTTTGGGTTTGAGCAGCACCACGTGCCTTGACCTCAGATTCCAAGGGCCCAACCTGAACACTCGCACTGGGCTCTAGGCATCATAAATCTGCCCTGGGAATTGCTTAGTTAGCAACGAGCATTGTTCTGTGACGTGGGAGTGGGTGAACTTTCCTGATAGCCTTTGTTTGTGCTCCTTAGGGTGCTGAGGGCTGTGCATTGTGCAGAAATTTAAGAGTGCACTGAAGGCAAGCCAGTCATTAAATAGTACAAACAGAAACCTATGCTGCGCTCTAGTCTCCCTTGACACACAGGAAAGCTCTGTCTGAGGAATTTCTGTGGGTGAGGTTATCAGAGGTGTCTTGCCCCCAAGACTCTGCTCCCACAGTCAAATCTGTAATTCTGAAGCTTTAAAAACACAGCCTTGTAAAAATTATTTACTCCAATGATGGATAAACTTCACTAACTAATATATATATATATTGAGTATTGTTTCCAACAAGTAAATGTGGGAATAGCGTGGGCTTCCCAGGGTCTGTATTTCAAATGCAGAAATCCAATAGACTAAAGAGAGAATGATGTTGGTAGTCCAGTTCATAGCCTCTCATTCTCACACGCATGCTCAGACCGTGTGTACTAATGTAGTTGTCTAAGAATTCTGCAGGGAAGACACACTCTTAAATTTCTACAAGTTTTGTGACACAAAAATACTCCTTTTGAAATGAGTTTGTAGCCACTCTGGCTTGGTGAGAAGGTGTTTATCAGGGTGGTATATCAAAGTTCATACTCAGCTATCAGTTTTGTGGTTAGCAGTCCTGGATGGGCATGGTGGGAGGGTTTTCTGGAGCACAAAGGAACATGCTTTGGCGAGAGAGCATGTTCATCTGTGGGAGACAGTTGGCCTATGTATACCATCATGGAACCCTGACTCCTGGGTGGCCTGGAGTGGTGATTATTATACTTAATAAAATATCAGCTGTCACCCTTTTCACTTTTAGACTTGGGTTAGGCAGCAAGAGATAAACCCTGTTGATATATGTGGGTCTCTGTGATTCTCCGGGGAAATAAACACCATTACTTTTTATTTAAGTGAGAGCAGTATTGCTTTTTTTGTTTCTTTCATCAAGGAAGTCTTCACGAGGTCCTACTTTGTGCGTGGTTCAATGCTCTAAGGGCAGCTTATGGGGACCGCTTGCGTTCCGTATGCTTCGTAAACAGCAGCCGTCTCCCTTTTCAGGTGTTTGCTCCCATGAAGATGTTATCCGATTTCACTTTCCAAATAAAATTCGAATGTGTGGTCTAATGTATTAAATAGCTCTGTTCTTGCAGAGAAAACTTAGTTTAGATTATTATTCATGTCTTCAGTTCAACATATAAATTAGGAATTAAAACATCCAACAGCTTAATGATTCACTAACCCAGCGTAGAAGATTTTAAGATGGAGCTAAAAACCATAGCTCAGAACCCTGGGTCAAGAACATAATGGCTGCACCCATGTCATCTCAGTGTGCAGGAGAATGAGACAGCAGAGTGTTTGAGGGCAGTCTGTGGACAGCGAGATCTCGTCTCAAAACTCCCACCACAAACAGCAAAACCCAAACAAAAAGGCAGATAATCTAAACAGTTATACCATCTCCTCTGTGAGGATTTGAACTTTACCCTTGACAGAATTTTATCATAAATCTTTGCATTGTGAAAATTCCGGACTGTATAAAATTGACAATGGGGAAAAAAAACCCAATAGCCCTAAGGAGATTTCATTCCACGAGGATGTTTTTGGCAAGAGACTACAGAATACCCAACGACGGAGCTTGCCTGTGAGTTCAGCTGCTTGTGGGCCCTGAGCCTGAAAGCTCACTGGAGCCCAAGACTTCAAGAGTAGCGAGACCCCGGATGCAAAAGGCAGAACAAAACCCTCAGAAAACCCAAATTCGGTCATCAACCAGACCAGCGTCTTCCAGTGTTTTCTGTAGTCATGCTGTGTGTGAAGTGGAGACTGGCTGCGAGACGGTGGGCTGGGATTTACACTTGGAAACTCGAGTTTAGTTTTAGGAACTAAATGATATGGAGTCTCCTAGGTACTGAGTTAGAAACGGCCTTCTGAACAGCTGAACACAATTCTGACTGCGTCCAGAACTAGAGCAGGCCAGGAAGACAACAGAGAGGATCCTGGAGGTGACAGAATTTCTCATTGTAATCTGAAAAGTGCCTACTGAACACCACAAAGTCAGATCACAGCTCTTTAGTGTGGATATTTAGCTGTGCAGTAGGAGAGGGGAAGAGGTGTAGGGGATGTAGTTGTTTTTTTATTATTATTTTTTAACTCTTTGGGGGCCCATCACCCAGTTCCCACATAAATACATGGAGACTTATTCTTACTTAAGAATTACCCAGCCTTAGCTTGGCTTGTTTCTATCCAGCCTTTCTTAAATTATCTCTTCAACCTTTTGCCTCTGGAACTTTCTCTATTCTATGTATCTTTTTTTTTCTTCTTACTCAGTGGCTGGTTGTGTGGCTGGGTAGCTGATCTTTGGTGTCCTTCTCTCCTATTTTTCTCTCATTCCTCCCTCTTCTCTTCACCTCCTACTTTTTCTCTCTGCCTGGCAGCCCTGCCTATCCTTCTCCTGCCTAGCTATTGGTCATTCAGATCTTTATTAGCCCATCAGGTGTCTTGGACAGGCAAAATAGCACAGCTCTCACAGAGTTAAACAAATGGAGCATAAAAGAATGCAACACATCTTTGCATCATTAAACAAATGGGCCACTGCATAAATGAATGTAGTACATCTTCAACTCATATTCCACAACAAAACGGCGTCCCCAAAACTGATGAGATGGCGCGTGAGGCACGGAGCAGTGTCCATGGGTTCCGTACGTTTTCCCTCGACTCTGGTAGGCTGCCTGCCATGTGCTAGGTACTCACATGGATAAGTATCTAAAACTGATGTGGAGCCAGCAAAGAGGGAGCAAAGGTCTAGCAGACTGCCAACTGCGTTCCACTCCAGGACACAGGGTAGAATGTTGAAGGAATGGGGGGAAAAGATTGAGAAGGAAGTCAACTCCAGATCCTGGATTTAATCATGAAGTATATGGTCTTAGCCATGATCACCAGTGGTACCTTAAAGCCAAAGGCATTCCTTTCCTGCTTGGCCCACCTCCTTACCCTACCAGCCTAAAATTCTCCTTCTGTAGGCAGGGTGGGGGTGGGGAGTAGGGATGAGGGGTGCTGGGGGTGGGGATAACTAGGCCCAAAAGCTCATCACTTGCTAAGAACATGTTTTGGTGGTTTTTAGAGTGTGCTCTCTGAGCCAGCAACATCAACACTTTGGATGGATTTGCTAAAGTACCATTTCTGGGTTTCAGTTCAGACCTATGAATTCAGAGAATTTGGGACTAGAGAGTACATCCACCCTAACCCAACAAGCTTCCAAGAGTGATTTCTAGAAGTTTGGGAAGTGCTACTTTGGACAGTGGAGATTTTCTGGTTAGGAATTAATGTAAAGTATGGTAAAAAGCTTGAGGGCTGAAGATATAATGAATAGATGACAATCCTCAGAGGACTGTAGGATGAAGGGAACGAAAGATGGGGAGGTACTCTAATGCTCCAGTTGCTCAAAGGACTTTGAGTACCTCTTAAACAGAGGTTATGCAAGGCATTGGGGATATGAAGTCAATGAGATACAAAGAATTTCAACAGGCAAATATAACTCAACAGAGGATGGTACAGGCTTGGAAGTGACAAAAAGGATGTTTTCCCAAGGAAGACATCTGTGAAATCAGCTAGGACAGTAACGGAAGTGCCAGCATGGCAAATAACAGTATTCCAGAGACTGAAGAGGTGTCTCAGTGGCATGGAGTGTCTAATCGGCAAGCACAAGGACACAAGTTTGAATCCACAGCCCCCACATAAAGACTGGGCCCTCTACATAAGCTCTGGGGTGGGGGTGTGATGTCAGAGGTAGATGGGTCTCTGAGAACTCACAGGCAGGCCAAACTAGCCAGAACAGTGATCTTCCAGCTCAATGAGATTCCCTGTCCAAGGCAGTATGGTAGAGAAGGATGGATGACAACACCTGAGATCCTACTCTGGCTTCTACATGGGTGCACACAGGCATGCACATTCATGTCCATGCACCACACACACACACACACATGCAGACACACACACACACACACCTGCACATGCACCATCAAACCAGTTTATTAAATGATTAAAAAATGGAGAATATATTAGCACGAAAAAATTACACATAGTTTAGTTAAGAGGCCAAGAGTAATAACACAAGCCTGTTGCCTGTAATCTTGAGACTTGGAAAGCTGAGGCACTGTGGATAATTATGACATTTTTTTTTTCACTTAGAATCTTTCCTTGATACATTATACAAAACTTCTGAAATAAAGACTACAGAATTGAGAATTCCAGGCAGTGTTTTCGCTGGCAGCCATGGGGGCCATCGTTCACCGTTATTGCCTATTGTTAAGCTAAAGCTCATGTCTGCACAAGACCCGCACTAGAGCAAGCTGTTCAACATCCCAGCATGCTCATGCCTGTGCACACCCAGAGGGCAGACCGCTATTAGGAGAGGGGCTAATAAGATCCCACAACTGGAAGGGATTGCCTGTTGATGACTGCTGGAGGAAAGAGAATCTCTTTTCTTTCCTAGTGTTGGCACTAATAAGCTGTCCATGCCTCTGTGGGTAACCCCACACCCATACACATATGGGCAGTACTAACTTGACTCAATGAGTTATTAAAAAAAATAAGAAAAATAATTGTCATCAGAGAGCCTTCATCCAGCAAGTAGTGGAAACAGATGCAGAGATCCACAGCCAAACATTAGCCCAGGCTCGGGGAATTCTGCTGAAGAGAGGGAGGAAGGATTGGGGAATCCAACAGGGTCAAGGACATCACAAGAAAACCCACAGAAACAACTAACCTGGCTCATAGGAGCTCACAGTCAGAACAAACAACCAGGGAGCCTGCATGGGACTGACCTAGGCTTGGTGACAGTTGTGTAGCTTGGTCTACTTGTGGGAATCCTAACAATGGGAGAAGGGGCTGTCTCTCATATTTTGGCTGACCCTTGGGAACCTATTTCCTCATAGAGGAGGGGATGGGAGGAGAAGAGGGAGAGGAAAATGTAGTCAGGGTGTAAAATGAAAATAAATAACATTTTAAAAATAAAAAAGAAGACATGAAGTTAGGAGGGAGATGCGTTGGGGTGGTGAGGTTGAATGGGAGGGAAGGGGCAGAGGGCAGATATAATCAAGATATATCATATACCTGGATATTTTTTAGAGAATAAAGAATATTTTTAAAATTCGTAGGTTCTTATAGATTCATATTAGATAGACTTAGAATACTTATAACTGCACAAATAATATTTATCTTTAGAGACAGTCATGTGTTCTCTCTAATCTAAATTTGTCAATGAGAACATGTACCAGGTTACAAACTAAGACTCAAATTTCAGGGGCACCATGCTCCTCTGTGGCTACACAAGCTGGATTAAGACATTTAACCTCTCCAAGATTCTGCAGGGGAATATAAAATGGGAGTCATTATCCTAGCCTATTCATGCCAATTTCTGCAGCTCGAAAATGTGATGATTTGTAAGAAAATACAAAAAAAAGGTAAAATCATTAAATGGATTATTTATTATGTAAATATTATATTTGGGGAGTAGTGTGAGATGTAGGAGAAGGAATGTAAAACTGTAATAAGATTTCATCTCTGTAGTCTGGACGGAGAGACAGGGAGACAAAGAGGGAACGAGGGCCACTGACATGGATGCAACATCGTAAATCGCAGGACAGAATTCCAGAATGGAACTGTGGAGGCTCTCTAATGCAGTCTGACTTGAAAGGGTAAGAGAGACCTAGAAGAGAAAGGAACATGTGACTTACCTGAAAAGATGTGCACAATGTAGTAAATGAGGGACTGGTGAGGAGGGTTAGGGGGAGGCCGGTAGCTATTAGACAGAAAGTGTGCAGAGGGTGTACGGTGAAGATTGTGTAGCTCATTTAATGTTGAAGACGTGCACAGAGATAGTCCCAACTCTGCTTGCCTGGAGCAGGAGGGCTTCCCAAGGGAGATTTTAGAAGATACCTCATTATTCGTGTTCAAGGCTTCTGCCTCTAGAGGAAATTGAACAAAGCTTGCTGGAAACTGGGATGATGTAGCTGAGGGTTATATTTTATATTGAAGGAAATAGAAATGTCATTTCCTCATCATACAAGATTTTAGCATGAAATGTCTTCCCAACCATATATAAATTATTCCTGCACAATGACAAAAGGTTAGGAGTGTGACAGGAGAGACGAGGAAAAGACCTGCCTCCTGATTAGTGTGAAAACACACAGAAATGCGTCAACAACATCCCCAAAGAGAACTGATATTGACACGTGAAAAGAAATGAATCACTATTTAAAATATTGCTTGATTAAAGACCAGGTTTGTTTCTCTAAATTAATTAAGCAATAAGATACGCTGAGTGACTTTAAACACCAGAGAAGAGACATAATCACTTTGGATTTCACTGCCGCAGGTGATTTCCTGGCTTCTATTGAGCCATGGGCCACAAGTTTTCATCCAATAGAATGCAGATGTACTCACCGCTCCCCATAGACACACACAGAGCACTTTGAATTTTTGCTCAATGAGTATTTTTGGAACCTGCTTACATAAAATATGGGTTTCCCACCAGTCCTAGAAATGAAACTCTCTCTCTTACATGTACCAGTATTGAAATTATCCTTACAGATAAGCTAAATCAGTAGACACCCTCAATAAACCATCAATCCTTCCTGAATTCCTACTCCTCCTGAGTCTTCCTTTGTCCCAATATAGTAACTGATCAGTGTTTGATTCAGATCCCTTTGGCTCCTTCTATAGTAAGTAAAAGTATAAAAATGCAACATTTAGTCAAGAAAGCAAAAATAGCCAGGCTCAGTGATGTGTGCCTATATTCCTACCTACCCAGGAGAATAAAGCAGTAAGATCATTAGAGCCCAGGAGATTCCTGATACTTTGGGGGCTAAAACATACAGAGAACACTAGCCAAGAGAAATGTTCTCATGTGGTACCATGAGACTTTATTCTAGGGATATGTAAATTCATTAAATAGAGTTTTAGGCAGTTTTCTGTAATGTTCTAACTCCATCCATAGCAGGGCCAACAAGCAGCAAATCAGAGATTGG
Source organism: Ondatra zibethicus (assembly GCA_004026605.1). NCBI lineage: Eukaryota > Metazoa > Chordata > Mammalia > Rodentia > Cricetidae > Ondatra > Ondatra zibethicus. The sequence continues at coordinate 9,660 of PVIU01003751.1, read as the reverse complement.
AAGTCTACTTTGCACGGAGGTATGACTTCAAAGATAACAGTATAATCGACTAATAAAGATTTATGTATATTGCTTCTCTCTACAGCTCAGGGGTACTGATGGGTGCTGTAGATGATTAAAAGGCTAACAAATCTTGAGAAGGCCCCTAGGATAAAGTTCACCAAACACATTGTAGTATGCAGAGCAGAACTATTTCAAAGTTATTCTCTTTGATCATTCTCCCATCTTCTTCCCCAAAGATTTGAGTCATATTGCAAAAATTATTGTGAATAAGAAAAAAAGCTTCATTAAAATAACTTAGGCAAAAATAAAATAATAATATGAAATTTTGAATTGAATATTTAATGCATATCTGTAGTAGGAGGCTGCTTGTTCATTTCCCAGCTACCCAGCCTCCTGAAAAAAACACACAGAAACTATCTTATTTAAATCACTGCTTGGCCAATCACTTAAGCATGTTGCTAACTAGCTCTTACATCTAAACTTAACCTATTTCCATTATTTTATATTTTACCACGAGGCTCATGGCCTACGGCAAGGTTCCAGCTGGCAGCTTGCGTCTTTCCCCTCTGGCAGCTGCATGGCTCTGGCCATTCTGCCTTCTTTCTCTTAGCGTTCAGTTTAGTTTCCCCGCCTAGCTCTACTCTGCCCTATCACAGGCCAAGCCAGCTTGTAAAAGCAACACATATACAGAAGGACTTTCCACACCACATATCTTCAAGAGTGGCTATGATTTGTTACCAGGAGTTCAATCCTCCAAAGGAAAGAAAAAAATTTTCACTTCATTATCAATCCATAGTCTTAAAAACAATATCTGTCAGTTTGAAGCAATCTCTTAGTCACTAAGACTAGACAGAAATTTCTCCTTGTTATTTGAATGTGAAATGTGTTTGACATGTTTTTTGAATACTTGGTACCCAGATGATGGCACTGTTTTGGGAAGTTGCGGAAACTTTGGGACCTAGAGACCTGGTAAGCCAAGGTAGGTCACTGAAGATGTGTCTCATATTCACCTATGATTCTATACTGATTCTCTGGTTCCTGGACCAATGTCCATGTGAGAAATTTATCTCCACATCCCATTGGATTCAATCCCTCATGCTTTCTCATGCTGGGACAGAGTAAACCAATGGGCAAAAGCAAATCTTTTTTTCTTCTAAGTTACAGCATTGAGATAGTACCTAACTTACTTTCCTATAGGTGGTTCTGTTGTTTGCTTACAGTGCACTGATCAAATCCAAGTCCTTGTGCATTCTACAGTAGTGTTCTATTATTGAAAAAACCCCTACCCCTTCCTATTGCTCCTCAAGTGAGAAAAAGGTATCTCTGTGTTATCATTTATAAAGAGGTGGTGGAGGATGGGTCCCACAAGGGGCAGTGGCGGGTCACCCAAGGCCTTGGCAGGTCCCCTGGCAGGTGGCCTGAGGCCTGGAGGGAAAGAAACAGATAGATACACCATGCAGAGAAAGCTGGGGTATCGAGTTTATTTAGTGGGTTATGGAGGGGGGGAACGGAAGAGGAGAAGGAAGAAGGGAAGAAGGGGAAGGGAGAGAAGAGAAAGGCACAAGCTGCCTCTCCAGAAGAAGGGGGGGAGAGAGAGAGAGAGAGAGAGAGAGAGAGAGAGAGAGAGAATGAACTGGAGAGGAGGCCAGAGATGGCTTGACTTGGTGGAAGGGGGAGGTTGGGAGTGGGCAGGGCTTGTCTCTTAAGGGAACAGTGTACCCAGGTGACAGACCAGGTCAGCAGATTACAACATTATGTTATCATAACTCTCAGTTTTGGGATGTGAGCTACACAATAATTGTCGGGGACCATCCTTGACAAGAATACCTCTTGCCAGGATAGAGGTGTAGGGATTTAGAAAATATTAGTAAAGAATATGAAGAAGTGAAAGAAAATAATAAAATGGAGAAACATATAGAATAGTATCAGGAGGGAGTTCCATTGATTACTGGAATTTGCCTGCATTTAGTTTCCAATTACTTTAAATACCCCTGACCCCAAAAGATAGGAGTAAGATAAAAGACTGTATTAACATGATACAAGGAAATGAACATACCAGTTGAAGGTTGCGGGCTACAATCATAGTTAAAACTTTCTGTTGCTAGAACAAAACAAGTCACACTCATACCCTAGATCAAACCGATCAAAACATTCCGTAGGCAAACCACTCCCTGGGTGGAATCCAGTGTTATCTCCATAAAGGGAACTGGAACTTAGTTGGATCCTTAGACTCTTGTTTGAGGTAGGAACAATCTACTTCGCTATTCCTGGAGCACCAAGTCTGGCTATTAGCCACACCTGTTGACAATAAACTTGAGAAAGCAGAACTAAATCTAGGTGGGACCTTTGTTTGAGGTAGAAATATAATAACCTTGAAGGACTAGAGGTAAGTTCCAACTCTCTGACCTTTGGTCAATGTGGAAATAGGCTCAGGTTTTCAGGCCTACACAAATAATACCTAAGGATAACTCAGTAAGAGTAGTTGATAAGTACCTACAACCTGAAGACAGCACTCAGAACAGGGGCAGTCTCCATGGAGACAAAGGCCTCTTAAGCAAACTTTTGCTACCAGACTTCTGTTAGGAATTGGGCAGCAGAAAATTATTTTCAGGTTTACTCGTGTTGTAACTTGAAAGTAGATACTTCCTATTAAACCCTTGAAAACTAATGCTACCTGAAGGGGGATGGTTTTTACTAAGGGGTGAGCTCCTAAAGCCACAGCAGCATGCAAGTAGCTGTCCTGGATCCTGAGTCTCATCAGTGAACACAGTAATAGAAAGCTTGTTTCTAAACAACAGCTGGTGCCCCTGGCTTTGTCTTCAGAGGTTTAGTTTCTTCTTTTGCTCTCCTGAATTTTATGCTAAAATTCATCAAGAAGCTTTTAGTTCAATGACTGATCTAAAACGTTGGCCGAGAGTTTTACTTTCTCACAACCCTACAGACAGAATCCAATAAAGGGCAAAAGGAACACTCAGAAATCAATGTGGGCATATCTAAATATATGGATTATGTCTGTTGTTTCAGTGACTGATATTTGTGGGCAAGTGGTCTAGGAGAAGCAAAGACCAATCATTAACAAGTTTTTAGTCCTGATTTTACTTTTCTTAGATAATTTAACGTTTGTATATGTATGTATATTTGTGTTATATATAAAACACATATACATAGATATATATGAATATATGTATGCCTATATACATATATGTATGTGTATATATAACATATACACATATAGGTAAACATAGATAGATAGATAGATAGATAGATAGATAGATAGATAGATAGATAGATAGATAGACAGAGAATTACTTCTAGAAAGAACTCCATATTCTATATTTTTATTTACTAATGACAAAATGGCAAAGTTGGGCTTATCTCCTTAAGGCAGCTGCTCATGAATTTTCATTCAAAATAGTAAATTAGTGTCCACACTGTAATATGTTTAGAGTGAAAAGGGATTCTATATGCAACTGTACCTAACAGGTTCCACTCCTGGAAAGCTGAATTTTATTCTTTAATAATATTATGATTGGGCTAGATGCCACTGTTATATCCCTCTTCCATGCTTACATTCTATGGGGTAGATATTAGTGGGAGATTCCCAAGCATTATTAATATTTTCCTTCAGCAAATCACTTAAATTATATATTTTGAAAGATTTTCTTATCACTTCCTTTTGTGTCTTTTTTTTAAATTTTTTTAAACCAGGAGCAAACTTCCCTGCTCAAATAGTGTGAACAGTGAATACTTAGTGAATATTTGGGGAAAGAATCAATATCCTAAAGAAGCTAGGAAACTTGGGTCATTTAATAAAACTTTTAGTACAGGCAGGTGGATATTTTTAGATGCTCATTAGTGTGAATGAATCATTAAAAAGGTACACGTATGTGTATGGATAAAGTATATACATATGTGCATAGAATACTCAGCTTAAGATAGAAAAGCAATGAACATGTTAGCATTTTCTTCTCTTCAACCAATAATCACTCTAATTTGATGATTTCTTAATTTGGTTGTCTGTTTTAATCAGAATTCCTCTGTAGGTCAAGATAAAACCTCATATATTCACACACACCTCCCATTGATTTCACTTGGGTGAAACTTCATCGTTTAAGCAAAGTTTAAGTTGAAATGTTGAGTTAATGATGCCCACTTTAAATACCAAAGGCTGAATGCATTTGTGTATTAAACACTTAGCCAGTCAAGCAGAATTCCCATTGGGATGCAAGAGAAGAGACGTTTCTGAAACTATGTCAGCCTCACTAATGTATATCGCCCTTCTGTCTGCAGGAGAAAAGGAAAAGAGCCAAATCAACTTGATAGTGTTCATATACTCATGGGAATGTAATCCCTTATGAAATTTCCTGCCACTTAACTGCACTATCAGTTACCTCTTCTCTGTTGAAGGAGAGACCTGGATATTTCTCATTGGAAAGTCAACAAAAGAACTTGGGTGTGAATTCAGTTGATCCAACTGGCATATGCTTCAAGGGGAAAAAGAGCTGCTAACCGGTTCTGGGGTGCCATTGAGATGGAGTCAAGAAATGAGACCTTTCTGTTTACTACACAGTAGTTGACACTTGACATACAAGATATTACCTCTCAATCAAATCATTTGAAAAATACATGTCTTTTGAAGTAATATAAAGATAAAGAAGTCTTAACAAATTCCAAGTCTACAAAGTTTCCTGTAATGGTATGCACATAAAACTGTAAACATTTCAGAATGTTTCACAAGAGTCAACCAAGAAATTCAGGAATCAATTTCTTATTTGTTATTTTATTTGATTTTATTAAATTTGAAAAATCTGAGGTTTCCCTACAAACTGACAAATTAACACATGACCAATATTACCAGGCACAAATGTTTTTTTTTTTTTTTTTGTCAAAATCTTTCTTGCTTTCTGCATAAGGACTTTGTGATAATTTTGGGGGGACACTGGTGCAAATTCTACATCAAAGGACCAAAATATGTTTAGCAAAGCATTCACAAAAAAACTTGTGAAGTAGGTCTTTAAAATTCAATATCAAACCTAAATATCCTTAGCTGCGAAGAGAAGAGTGTCTTGGACATGCGCAGAGCATATTTGTGCATCTCATCTCACATGTCCAGTCTCCAGTGTGGGCTAAGAGCTCAACTCGGCGTTTAACAGCAACAGACAGCTTGTTCTAAGGTCCATCGTAAGAACTAATAGAAAGGCCATTTTCTTTCAAACCACCACAATGACAATGACCAAAACCAAACCTGAACATCTCAGAGCATAAAGGAAGTGCATTTTAAGATCAGCATTGGAGTGTTAACTATATGTTAGTTTCATCAATTCATTCATTCTCCTGAGGGAGTGATATCTTAGTTGATGCTCAGGTTCTCATATCTCTTGTTCTCCATCCTTTTTTCTGAGATGACAGTTGAGCAAACAAGTTTTCATGACCTTAGGATTCTTGAACGCAATGGCTAAACATAGGGTTTTGGTACAGGCTAGCTAGGTTGCACCTTGAAGACAGCTGTGGTTGTTCTACTTCTTGTTATCTCTTAGCTTGGTCAGGCCCTAGTGGAATTCTTTCTTTTATTGTTTTTATTGAGCTATACATTTTTCTCTGCTCCTCTCCCTGCCTCTCCCCTCCCTTTCAACCCTCTTCCATGGTTCCCATGCTCCCAATTTACTCAGAAGATCTTGTCTTTTTCTACCTCCCATGTGGATTAGATCCATGCATGTCGATCTTAGGGTCCTCATTGTTGTCTAGGTTCTCTGGGATTGTGAACTGTAGGCTGGTTTTCTTTGCTTTATGTCTAAAAGCCATTTATGAGTGAGTGCATATTATAGTTGTCTTTCTGGGTCTGGGTTACATCACTCAATATGATGTTTTCTAGATCCATCCATTTGCCTGCAAATTTCAAGATGGCATTATTTTTTTCTGCTGTGTAGTATTATGCGATTCTTGCTGACTAAGCCTCACCCCAGCCTTCATGGGTACTACCAATTTTCAAAGAGGCCCGGCACCACATGGCCATGAGGGACCCCCACCTGCTTGTCCTTAGGTTCACTGTGCCTTCGTTGCTATAGTAACACTTCCGATCAACTTAGCCATTGAACTTTCAGAAATCTTGGCATTTTCTTGGAGAAGGTTATGTCCATGGGAGGCTTAACCAAAACTAGCTTCCTCCATGTCCCCGCCACTTATTCCCCCACCCCCGCCATTCTCTCATCCTCCCTTCCTCCCTCAATCCTGCTTATTGGAGATATACCAAAGAAGACAATCTCTATAGTCCCCAGCAGGAGATGGAGCTGAAGATTATGGTTTGTTTGTATTTTTTTTTACCTCCTCATCAGCCTTCCTCACATGCCTCCTCTCTAAGACTTGGGCCAAAAGAGAAGGGGAAGGATATTAAAGAGTCTACTCCTCCTGTCTTTATGTGGTTCATGTTCTCCAAGCTCACTTCCATGAAGATCATTTATTTATCTCTTCCTCTGGTTTTAATATTTCTCCACATCCTACTCTCCGAAGTTTGTGGATGGCGTTTCACTTCCTCCCTATTTTTATTGGTAAAATATTGGAAGGCAAAGGGAAAGGAAGTGGCAGCCATACTTTCAAATGTTTTTTTTTTTTTAAGTGATTACACAAGCAAAGACTTCTTTACTGTTCACAGACTAACTTTGAAATCTTGGCAGTTTATTCATCCTCCTGTAGTGGTTGGTTTGTGTGGAGTAGGAATACTAATTCAGATTTCACTGGAAACCCCTTGCTCCTCAGAGTGTGGTCCCCGAACCAAAAGCATTGACAACACTTCTTAGAAATGCAGAATTACACCCTCCTCCCCAAGTATATTAGTACCTTTATGTTTCTAGAATCATCAGCTGTGCCCCTATCTTCGATGAGTTTGAGAAGTGTGGTGTAGGCCACCATAGACCTGCCGAAGTTTGTGTCGGCAGCATCTAGACAGACCACTGGCGTCTAGTGAACACTCACTAACCAGTTCCACAATCAAGAGTCTTTGTAAGGATGCAAAAACAATTAAAGCAATATAGGCAGCTCCGGATTTCATCTTCCCGCTCCTGGATCCACCGTGAACTTGTTTGACTTAACTATTAAGTGTATGGCATACATTTTTTTTTTAAAGTGATCTGAGAACGAGAGACAAGAACAGAGCAGTACTGAAACCCTCCATCGGAGAATCCACATTCATAGCTGGGGTCACTGCTTTCTGAGCATTACCGGGGAAATTTGCCCCCGCTGAGTTCGACAAAACTGTATTTCTCTGAAGGGTGGTTTGGAGGTGGGAGGACAAACTCAGAGTTTTCATCCTGTACTTGCATTTTCTGATCACAGTGTTGTAAACGAATCTGGGCTTTCCTTATTCACCAGGCTTTCAATAGAGAATCACATTAATCCCGCTAAGCTCCTTATTCTAATGATTTATTTTGTTGAAAACCATAGTGATCCTCCTTTGAATTTTAATGATTGCTGGCTATTCAAAGATTCATTGTTTTGACTTCCTGTCCTTACCTTTGTTTCCCCCGTGTCTGTGGGGAACACCTGTCTAAGACTGGCTCTGCCAATGGTTCTCACTGGCTTACCCCAGTCACTCAGGCCTATCTCTGAGTGTTCCGCTGAAGTGCTAGCTACTCACCCATGACAAGAAATGTTTGTCGAGATAGACAGATAGACAGCAGAGGGACAAATGAATGATTGAGTCATTTTCCAGTGAAAATAACGTTTTCGGTTTCTCAGCATGCGTTATCGTCGTTGAAAAAAAATCTTGATAATATTTTTAAGAATAAACTTATTGAGGTGCAACGTCTAGGAAATTTAAACGAGAAAGCAATTTGTATTTTGAAGTGCTGCCTTTACCCCACATCTGGGACTACGGAAGCTTCAGCAGGTCCCAGACCCTCCGTTTCTCAGGCTGTGAAGTGATGGAGTTTCTTTTCAGGGATACAATCATGGTCTCTGCTCAGACAGGGTTGGCAGATGGTAATCACCATGGTGTGACTCAGGAGCAGTACAGGACCTACAGGTCGGGCTTTCAAAATCTAGGAAGTGGCTGTGTCACAGCCTTAAGTTTCTGCTTTGCCCTCTGTGTAACCATACAGAGGATTTTTCCTTCTCCTTGTACAGGTATTCACCTAGGCCCATCATGGGTTTTCAAGAATATATTATTCTAATATGAGATTTTTTAAAACAACTACGCTGTATTTATGCATAATACATTTTTGTGCCTCGTCTCCAGGCTTCTGGACTTTGATTCAGAATATCAGGAGCTCTGGGATTGGCTGATTGACATGGAGTCCCTCGTGATGGACAGCCACGACCTGATGATGTCAGAGGAGCAGCAGCAGCACCTGTACAAGGTTAGAGCCACCCTTCCCTGCGTTCGCCTCGCAGTGGAAGAGCTGATTAGCCTGACAAGTCCCTCTCTCTCTCTCTCTCTCTCTCTCTCTCTTTCTCAGGATAGCTTTGTGTTCATTGTATGTATCGTGGTGTCTATTAGAATCCCCTCCCCTGTCCCCAAACTCATTTCCATCCCCAGCATGCTGACAGGCTGCACCGACATCATAACTGCGAGAAAGTCCCCTTTATCGCATTCCGTTTGGTGTAATTCCAAAGGAGGGCAGAGCTTTATCTTCAAGATGAATAGCAATAAATGAAACCGCATTAATAAAAAAAAAAAAAAAGACCGGGCTGGACTGGCTGGTAACATTGAACAGTGTGTTTGGATTGAAGCACTCAGGTGGATTTCATCCACCCTTTTAGAGCTTCCCAGAAGAAAGAAATTTGCCTTGATTTTTGCCTTGTTGTTATCAAAGTATAGGGCTCGAGCCGTCTAAGGTATGCGAGTGACGCATACAGCAGACTCTGTAATTAAGTCTGTGCATTTTCAGGTGGTTTAAGAATTCTTGCTTGGAATTCATATCGATTTCAGGCAATCCATCTGATAACTGTCTATATTACTTCCATGTCTGCTAGTTCCCCCCTTAACCTAAAGTGTTTGACCAATTCTATTTCAATAGTCTTAAGAAGTCCTTACAAAACAATCATGTGATTTTTACTGGGGAAAAAAAATGACTGTAAGATGCACAGTCCCTGAAAAGCTGTGGGGGAAGAAAGAGGGATGTTCTCCTCAAATATCAGCCACAGTAAATCTTTCTCATTTAAGCAATTTTTATTGGAGTAATTCTGACAGTTGTCATCCTTGAATTGCTTTGAGCATATGGCATATTTCAAAGAGCAGATTGTGAATCATAAAAAATAAAATTAATAACTAACCACAGGATCAGCAACAGTATAATGATAAGAAACAACTACCCTCTAGCTTTCTAAAAATTCTTAGTGAATGAGAAGTACATCCAAGGTCAAATAAAAGTTATCATCTTCAATATTACCATTTTAGGTAAGTTTTCTTTAATAAAGTATTTTAACTTTTGTCTCCTCTAAGGAGAGAGACACACACTTTTACAGTGTCTGATTGACATTAATTATTGTCCCTTGGGAATCCTCTTACTTAAGAAAAGATATAGGCTCCCTAGGGACTAAGTAAATGGGGACATTGTACTCTCTGAAGAATTCTGTTCAGCACTGATGTTGTTCAGTGACTTTTCTGTTTTCTGTAAAAATAGCTGTCCGCACTACCCAAAAAATTTTCTGAAATAACATTGC